>KQ987470.1:4431-14782 GCA_001598015.1 Dorcoceras hygrometricum
AGGGCTGATAAGGGGTTTCCTCCGGAGGAGACTTCTCTATCGCATAGACAAGCTTCTCCGAAGCCAAAACAAGATTAAGGTTACGAAGCCAGGGCTGATAAGGGGTTTCCTCCGGAGGAGACTTCTCTATCGCATAGACAAGCTTCTCCGAAGCCAAAACAAGATTAAGGTTACGAAGCCAAGCCACAGAATACACAGCGACTATTAGATGTGTTTCATGATAGCCGTCATACCCACTATCACATCTAACATACGCTTTAGTGTATTCTAGGTCTTTACTCAACACAATTGTAAATCATTACACACATAATGAAAGTAAAGAATGCCATATAAGAAAATACGAATATCATATATAAAGATTGTTTGTACAAGAGTCAACAAAACCCACACGCCACAAGTTGGCTAGTTGGGCATCTACTCTAACAGTGAGGACATCTGAGCGCCTGTTGCAGCAGTACGCCTTGACCGCAGCGATGTGTTCTTGAAATGATACAGTTTTGGATGGTTTTAAATTGGTTCCTTTCAGTGTTTTACTCAGTTGATTTTATATCGTATGGATGTTTTAACGTTTTTAAACATTCCTTTCCTTTATCTATGTTTGGAGTATGGATGAGAAATGTTTTAAAAGGGAACGAGCCACACTTTAAGTTTAAGTATTCCACACATATAAAAAAAAAATTCTAGAGTCTGGTTCGTTTTATACTATGTCCTAACGAATAATTAAAGGGACAATTGACAAGCATTGCATGCTTCTTTGTTCAAAGCTGAAGTCCGGGGTGGGAATCCATCCAAGATCATTTATAAATAGAGAGCTAGAAGGAAGTTGAAGACATCGATCATTGTCTTCAATTTTTTTCACCAAAATTTCTACATTGTAATATGTTATACTTTCAGCTACTATAAGTAGCTAAACAGATTTTATCCTCCTACGATAGGAGGTTATTAATGTAATAACATATTCATGTCTAAATAAAATTATCAGATTTTCGTTCATCTCATGTATTATTTTCAAAATCAAATCTTTTATTCCGCATATTGAGGTAGGAAACGACACAATGCTATGGTGGGTACTGTTGAAGGAATTCGCCAGAAATCATCAGTTGTGACTGTGTTGTTAAACATTGAGGAGCACTTTGTAAGACCAGGTGGACAAGACCTGATAATATTTCAGTCAAAAAGGTATGAGAATTAATTTAGTTTACAGAAGCATGATGATCTAAAAAAGGTAAATATTAAATAAGAACATGATTAATATGAAATAATAGGGAGTTAGATAAAGAATACTTATATGAGAAAGTTAAAACAAACTATTTTGTGAAACAGGGAATGAAAATAATTTAAATTTTAAAATAATTTCCCTCACCGTACACTTTATATTTTGATATTTACCACTTTATTATATTATAATTTTGTTCAATCAAATGTCAGCCGGTAAATCCATAAAATACGGAGAGATGAAAGCAAAACAAACCCATGGGCTTGTGAGGTCTTAGATCGGTAAGCCTACAAGGACACTGATTTCCCCCCCAAATTCACTGTAAAAATATTTTTATGTACATATTATTTGAATCATGAGTATTTGACATATTAGGACAATTGATTATTGACTACAGGTAGTGGGATCTGCAAGAAAATCTACATGAGAGGGAAAATAAAGAGGCAGTAATCATTTGATATACATTGTGGAAGAAAAAGAACCATGCCTCTACAATTAATAATTTAATATATCTTTCTTTATTTGCATTTTTCTATAAAGCATCAGACAAATATTTGCCTGACGTAAATATTCTCAAGTCCGGGGATTTTTCATAGCATGTAACAAACACAGAGTCATAAAAATGAGAAAAAAGAAACTCAAACAAATAGGGAAAATTTTATTAGGACGCATTGTTCGCCAATACTAATTGGATGCAATGATATTTATGGTCCACGGTCTATTGTTCGATGAAGGACAATTCGTGGTATTTTTAAAAATTGTCACCTTAAATTGGTTTGAAATCTTTAAAATAGTTTTATTTAAAAAAACTTTAATGTAACGTTGTGAGCCCCAGCTAATCATTACTGTCATCTTAGACGATTAAGTGCTTTGATGACTTATTATGAAAGCCCTGATACCCTGGTTGTTTATAGCCACCACTGCTATAATATTATCCAAACTGAACCATGGACAATAACTCGGATCTATTGGGAGCTCGGCCTTGCATGGAGATCGGATGCGCCAAATACTTGTTCATTCTCATCACCCAACTCCAAGGATGTACTAGACCAGTACACGACTATTACCCTTATATGATACTAATGAGTTTGAATAGTTCTAATTGACATATCATTACCCGAATTGTGTTAGCAAAAATAGTTCGAGGTAGACATGTGATCGACCGTGTGAGTAGTTCTGGTGCATTTAATATTTGCTCACTACTTCATTTATTCTCTTACAATCTAACCTCCATACTAGGTGATTGATGAGTTAGGATTATTTTTCAAAACTATAAATAAATTAGAAGCTGAACAGTCAGAGAAATGATAAATATTATATACACACAAAATAAAGAGAAAATCCCGTAAATCTTATGATCGGATACGGATCAGATCAAATCTAGTAATAAATCAAGGAATTTTAACGAAACTTACCTTGTAGACTCTATCTCCAACAAGGTAACAAGTCCTCCCACTCATATATATCTCGGGAGACTCTCAAGCTGAAACTCTCAAACTGAAAGGAGAGGACAAAGATAAAGCTCACTGTACCGAACTCAAGGTGAAATTTTTGGTTAAATCATCTTCTTTACTTTACAAATTAAATCAAACGTTTCATTGAAACAAATTTCAAATGATGGCTAAAATACATGTGAAAATTGCATAAACCAAACCCTGTGCAGTCTTGACATTGCTAATATCCTTCATAGTTATTAACCCCATGTTTTCAAGTTTTGAGCATATTTTTACCCCTAAACACAATGGTGTACGAGCTCAGGATCAGTACCTACTCTAAAAATTTTGGGTTTGGGTCTAACTTTAAAAAAGACTCCTAAGTCATTATGTATGTTCATGTTCTTTTAGTTCCATTTCAAATTAAATCAATGCATTAAAAAGAATATAAAAACTAAACAATGCTCAATAGGATAATATCCAAAATATTTCTCTCACAAATGATAGGATAAGAAAAATGTCCAAAATTATTATTAAAAAGAAATTCGTTTACAGTTCTAGTGATAAAAATACTCATAGATTGTCACGGACGTGTTACCCGTATTATAACGTTTGAGCGGATTTTACGACGAGCGTTAATACTGAGGTTGAGCCTTACTGTTTAACGGGGATTTTGCGGCTGGTGCTGACACGAGGTTGACCCTTTATTCGAGCGAGATCATCGAGTGGAATTATCGGATTTAAACCTGTCCCACGCATGTCTAATGTGGATTTTAACTATTCACGTTCTAGAGTACCAGTTTGGGAAAGACTATATTCAAGTTCGGGCATCCCACCTCGACCACTCGACGTGCATAACTGTCGTTGTCTTTTGGATCCTCGGTTCTCGAGGTGAGTTATGAGGTATACGAAAAATCGATATCATTCATGCTTAGGAGATCGATGGCAAGCGACCTACATCTACTTAGTTGATTGACATTGTACGTGTGCATGGGTGAGAGCAGTAATGTGATGGGTGACCTTCTGGGAAGTTCTCGTACTTCAAACTACTGACGTTGTGCCGCTTGATCTGGTTGGCCACGTAGGCTGTAAAAGTGTGATGCCAGATCTTCACGGGTAGTACTATCTCTGTGGGAGATAGGTCCAAAGATAGGGGAAGGGTAAGACTGATCTGTAAGAAAATTGAGACAACACCATCAGTTAGACACGCACATCCCCTGACTCATGGGCCTAACAGCCCAATCCTAACGCACATAATACGTGCACTATGTGCTGCCACATTATAAGGAAATAAAGTTGCACATTGGTCAATACTATATCTTTTGGTCTAGTGGTAAGCGTTTGATCCTAACAATTGGTATCAAAGCAAGGTCAGGGGTTCGAGTCTCCCAAGAAGTATAGAACTATACTTCTTGGGAGGGAGGGGGAGATTATTGAGTTAAGCTGAAACGCCCTCAACCTCACTCAAACATTTTCTAATAAGTTAAATGCGGAAGAAATTTTTTTTTTTTGAAACAGTAAAAGCTTAAAATAAACTGTTTTAAATTTCTAACAGCTTCAAACAACTCAATACAAGCTTCGTGGAATTTAAACAGATTTGAATAGAAGCTGATGAATCACATAAACTGAAATCATTTGAAACAGTATCCAAACATCAACAATCTAAAACTGAAGGTTTTCCAAAGCTGAAACTAAATTAAACAGAGTATGTCTCTCAATACTGAATCTGAATTTCTTAAGTTAAAACCCAAAACCGTTTTCTTTCAGTCTAAACGCTGCAGAAACGCCTGGTCATAGGGTGTGCGCCAACTGACCGCTGCCAGCTCAGGATCCCTGCCCCTCAGCCTTTGTCTCGACATCATCTGCAATAGTTAAACGTAGTGAGCCTAGGGGCTCAATTGCTAAAATCAATTAGCGAGATTTGCTTCCAAAATTCTTATCTATTCCCTAAATTTAAACTTTCGAAATTGGGGATAAAATATTTGGGTAGAGATTTTGGGGAATAAAACTTTTTTTAAAATAAGGAATAAATTTTGTAAAAATCCCGTCACTAGAAAATAGCTTAAAATTGATTTTATTAAATCACCTTTAGCTTGGGGTTCCCATCGTCTCGAGTCCAATCGCAGCACCTGTACTAATTCTAAAAAGAACACTTGGCATAAAAATAATTTCAATAAATAAAGGCATAATTAATAAAATCAATAAAATAGGGGAAATAATTACTACGTCTAACGCACGCTAATTCCTAAATAGGGATATTTTTCTAGGCGTTACATAAGCGTGCATGGGTGAGAGCAGTACTTGGATGGGTGACCTCTTGAGAATTTCTCGTACAACAAGCTGTTGACGTTGCGTCGCTTGATCTGGTTAGTCATTCGGGTTGTAAAAGTGTGATGTCAGATCTTAAAGGATAATAGTATATCTGAAGGGATAGGTACGACGATAGGGGAATGGTAAGACTGATCTCTAAGGGAACTTAGACAGTATCAACAGTTAGACACGCACCTCCCCTGACTCATTAGCCTAACAGCCCAATCCTAATGTACACAATAGATGCATTCTGCACTGCCACATTATAAGGAAATAAAGTTGCACATTGACTAATGACTATAACTTTTGGTCTAATGATAAGCGCTTGATCCTAATAGACATATATGTGTGAAGGAAACCAGATCCACATATGATGTGAATTTATCTTGAAAAAGGTTATGACAAAGTCCCAAGAGAAATATTAAGGAGGATTTTAGGTGTAGATGACATTATCTTGACCGATAAAACAAAATAAGATATAAATTCTAAGCTTAAATCTTGGCAAGAGAATTTAGAAGGTAAAAGTTCTAAACTTAGATTGCGAGTTTAGTAGTGACATAGCAAAAATGTGTAAGAAACCATGTATATATAAATTATGAAGGGCCAGTATCAATAAAAAGTGTCATTTTAAGAAAGACCTCATAGAAAGAACGAGAATGAATTTTGATCTTAACTTAAATAGATCTTAAAATTTTACTCATTATATTAGATTCCAACTACAAAAGGCATCTTTTTTTTCCCCGTCTATTGCATGATGCATCATGTATATCTTTTCTTTTCTTTTCTTTTATATAGGTATTCACAGTTTATTGTCCTTCCATAAATATTTTTTATTTTATAATTTTAACAATAACGATAGTAATAAATAAAGTTTACAAAATTAATATTATAATTATATCAATAAAATTTTAAATCAGCATTAATCAACATTCACAAAACTACAAGTTGAACACTTTTTTTAAAAAAAAATTTAGTAGTACGAGGTTTAATATTATTACCACCATCAAATTGATTTTTTTTTTTATTGTTGTAAACGTTATTATACTATAGTAATTTATTTCTTATGTTTTGTTTTATCTTATTTACCAAAAACTAAATAAAAAGTCAGAGTATTGCGGCGGAATACCTGTTTGGAACTGACATATAAAGAAATATCTTTTTTTTTAATTTTTCCATATTTTGGTAAAATTTTTATATTGTATTTGTAGAAAGAGTGTACGTAATATCCAAGCATAATAAATTTAAATTTAATTTATTAATACCCTTTGTGATGAGATTAGTGCATACACAACCATTGATAAATACTGATACTGAAAAAAACTCCATAGCTATTGATTTGATCAAATTTTGAATCATATATACTTATCCGTGTTCAAATTTGAAAATTTGATTCATCAATAATTGCGAGTGGTTTTTTCACAATCTCGAGATTCCACATGTGTAATGTATATAATCTATTTTTTTTTAAATTATGGAATTGTTTTTCCTATGAGCTTTTATCTCCAGATGCAAGAAAATACATTGATATTTGTGCTCAAGATTTGAAAATACGACGAGTTAATGTTAATAAAAAAGTTTACGTTTTTGCAGGAGCTTTTAGGAATATCAGGATTTCATAAGGATATTGTTTGCAATCATCCTAAAATATAGTTCTATTCGTGCACACTTATTTATTTAACATAAATATGACCCTAAATTCATGATTTTCTAATTATAGTTATGTTGGAAAAAATATTTTTCCTTCAGATAGATATATCGCTGTCATAAGGATAAAATTGATGTGAAAGAGAGATATTTTCCATTTTTTTTACCAAACAAAATACTAAAACTTGGAGATACAGAAAATAAATAAATAAATAAATAAAATTATATAAGTAAAGGAAAAAGAATTAATCGAATGGGAACAAAAAGAAACGCAGAGGGATACGCATGGAACCTAGAACCACATCACCTCGTAACCCTAGATCGGTCGAGAAATCTTTTGGATCGAGTGAATTATGCCACGTGGGAAAACTTGCTTTTGGTGGGCCCCATATTGGTTGTTCGTAGGGCCTGGCTGTCAATACAGAAGCGCAAATCCAGTGACCTTTACGGCGAGCTTAACGGCGTTAATTTAGGGTCAAAATTCGGCGGAAAAGCTGACTTTAGTCTGAGACTCAGTTTTACCCCGTCTTTGACATAATTGAGTTGAATTAACAAATGAGTCATGTCACATGTATATTTACAAGGATATATATCGTTAAAATTTTGATGTAGTGGGCGACAACAATGGACGTCCGCGTGACCGAAGCGAGATGCTAAGCCGAACATCTCATGAAATTGTGGAGATGTTCGGCTGAGCATCTCGTGGCGCCCACACGGGCGCCCACTGTTGGCGCCCACTACATCGTGTGTATATATCGTTAAACATGGAATTTTAAGACTTAGTGATAAAATTTCTACAGATTTTTAAGACTCTCCTACGATTTAAACTTTTACGATCATGAGTCTCAGAATTTTTTAACGAATAGTCAAACACTCCATATATATTAGTATCAGTTTTGAGAGTTGTATGTTGAAGCTGGAATAAGATTAGACTTTTATTTTTGTAAATATATTCGGAGCCTTGGAAAATATTTGTAAGATAGGAGATAATCCTCTCTATTATCATATTAGAGAGCGACTGCTAGTTCAACTCAAAAGTTGTCTAACTTATCGGTTTAGAATATACAACATATATTATTCAAATTCTTTTAGTGAAATCCTTTCAATTTGGAATGAGTAGAGAGTAGAAGTTTGGTTTCGAACTTTCATAAACAAATTCTTTTTTATCACTGATTTACATTTTTGCACTTATTGTTAATTGATGATTGAACTTTTTTCACAAAATCATTTTGCTGCTCAAGAGATCAGCTTAGATGCGAACTGCTAATCAACTGAAAACTCAGTCGATTTGGTTCAAACGTCAGGAGCAAAATTTTAAAAGTGGAGTTCATTCATCTCTTCTAAACTATTTTCTTATCTTCTTTCGATCCTATATCATATATGATACTTTTTCAAGAAAATTTATAATTAAAAATAAGAGATCTAAATGAGATTCAAGTGTGTGTCCACCTATATAATCTATCGTGTCAAATATATTATATATGTATTAAGTATAATTTTAAAATCCCACTCAAAATTTTCCTTACCGAGTATATTACTAATATATAGCATGTGCAAATATAATACCAACGAATAGAGACACACTTATAATCTTTATTTTTTCAATTTTTTGATATTTAATACAGTGGTTGATTTATTTCTAAACTTTGTGTTAATGTATATTAGTTAGGATCCATTGTGTGTTTAAGTGAGGTGATTAATAAAATATTTAAATATATTAAAGTCATAATAGATCATTCTCATAAATAGATCGAGCCACGAGAGATTTTAGAGTTCTATTTCAAGCTGAGCGAAAGATACTCAAGTGACATAAAGAGATACCAGTTTGTCTATGAAATTTGAATGTAAAATCCTTTGGCATCTTCCTTCTTTCATTGTGAAAAGATTCAACTTGAAGAATTTAAATCATATAACATTTTCTACAAAACAAATTCATTGGGATTTATCCGTGCCTAGATTAAAATTCCTTGCACTCTCTCAATTCCAAGTGAGAAAACAAGTCTCACAACCAATTACAAAAGATATTACATTCGTTCGTGTCTGCAAAGAGGGTCACTCAACTATTATATGAAATATGTCTTTTTTGTATTGAGCCTCGTAATATAACATTTTCTTCAATTATTGAACAAAGAATCATTTTAATGTGGAGATTTATATCTCAAAATCAATATCCTGTATTATTTTTTATATACTCACATTTCTCAGAATTTACTCTCATTTAGCTTGATTTTTCATTTAAGTTGCTCAAAAATTTTGTTAGGATCGAAAAGCAAGCTCGGGAGTTCAGAGGAGGGGAGGAGAGGGGGGGTGTGGGTGTCAGGCCTCGTGCTCACAACAGATAAACACATGCGGAAGCTATCAAAAAGTGGGTAAAATTTTCGCTTTTAGGCCCGATGGTTTTAAACATATAATTTAAAATACAACGATACTTAAAATAAGTTTCCCAAATAATAACAAACCAAGCCCCGGAGAGACATGGGGTCAAACCCCAGTACGGAGAGCAATAATACAACAGAAATAAACAACAAGGAATAAAATGCAGGTGCTATGCATGAGACGCCGAATAACAACGGAAAGCTCGACCCTCGAAGGAGCTAAGGAACTCAAACATAGCTCCAAGAATTATCAACAACATACAGTGGCCACGGGGTGTGTCCACAGTGTGGTAGTGAGCCACTCGCCATGACACAACACCCACTTACCAGATGCATCAAACAACTCAACCTGCTGTTGCCTCGCACATGAACTGTGGTAGTTAACCACTCGGCGCATGGTGGCTACGATCCCAGCAGGGAGATGAGAGTGCGGTATTGCCGCTCGCCCTCACATCCTGGTAAGAAACAACAACAATACAACAAGGTACAAAGACTACCAAAACTGGGAAAAGGAATACCATGCGTGTATGCAACATGCTGGAATGCAGACATATAATATATGCAACCCAACAATAACACAACAGCATACACAATCCTCAACAGGACACAACCAGTAGGCACGGCCATTCCACATACCAGCAGCTACAATCATCCAAGCCATAATCTCGCTGTAATATAAGCTCAAATCCGTACCTTATACTGAGCAACAACTAACCCTACGAGAAATCCCGAAGACTCTGGTAAAAGCCTGTTAAACACACGGCATACACAACGTAAATCTAACAGGTTGCTAATCAAGCTCACGGCTGGGAGTCTCACTCGACCAGCTGCTCCATATACCTCAACAATAACATAAAAAGCTTAAAAACTATGGCTAGGAACAAGGTCTCACCGAAAACCAGAACGTAGTTCTACCAAATCGACGCAACACTCGAACGGCAGCAACTTCGCGTTCCTCGACTAGCCAATTCCAGCTTCTAAAACTGGTACGAATTGGAAGAGCTTCTCAAGAGGAGTCCAACGCTACCTCACACGAGCAAAACAACCACCGGAAACGACGGGAAATCGCCGGAAAAGCTCACGGCTGAACAGTGTTCTAGGGTTCGAAGGATAAGGAACGAAAGGCTGGAAAATTTGCTAAGTATGGGAAATGATATCACAAAATCGAAGACCAAGTCTTCCTATAAATAGCACTTGCAACGACTGGAAATCAATACCAATAATTGTCTGACGACAAAACCAGCAGGAACACTACAAACAGCAGACGCAAAGAACCAACTGCTGATTCTCAATCAACGCTAAACCATCGCAAAACAAACCAACGGCTGGTTCTCAAAACGGCGTCGCGCCAACTTACTCAAACGACGTCGCAC
>KQ987474.1:1228-12865 GCA_001598015.1 Dorcoceras hygrometricum
CTCATCGATGATGCAAAACCCGAACAGATATGTGAGGATTCAGAATTCTAATTAGTGATTAATCGGATTTTGAGTTAGATTAGTCACGAGAATTAAGAATTTAGATTTCTGGAATTTCGAATTTTGGTGAAATCTGATTTGGAAAATATTCAGATCTCTAGTTGAATTGTCCAGATTTTAGTTTGTGTTTTTCGGGTGAAATCTGGTGGAGAATTGATGTTGAATTGATTGATTTTTTGATAGGAATCTGTTCTTTTTAGCGTTATGAAAAGCACCATGAGATTTGGATAAAACGGTGTCGTTTTGGAGAGATCTGGTTGTCGAGAATGGCGTGGAAATGTTTTTGTTGTTCTTCGTAATTTCGGATTCGGTGACGTCAGCAGGTCTCATGGGTGACGTAAGAAAATCTTATGCAGGAACGTGATAGCGTTCATTTGAGAGTTGCGCGGTGAGATTTGATGACGTAAGCAGATTCCACGAGTTGGTCAACGAGAAGCGTTAACATCTGATGTTGCGCGGGCGTGAGATCTGTTGCTCTTAGTGAGAGATCTGTTTTGGGGGTGCAACGTCGTTTTGTGCATTGCACGTGTTTTAGCGCTGAGATCTGTTTGAGTTGAAGCGCTGAGATCTGGTGCCTATACGCCGTCGTTTTGGAGTTGCGCGCGAGAGCAACATTAGCGCTGGGATCTGTTTTGGTGGAACGATGTCGTTTAGCCTTATGCGTTGAATTGAAGGCTGGGATCTGTTTTTGCCAAAACGTTGTCGTTTAGGCTTGCGCGAGATTTGGCGAGGAGCGTGAGGTCTGTTTTCCTTAGCTTCGTGCGAGATACCTGTTTTGCGATATTTTAAGTTGTAGATATCTGTTTCTATCGGTGATTGAATTATTGGGGAGATTTTGGAGTAGAGGATAAATACAAGTGTTGAGTTACACTTAGAGCATTCCAGATCCGATATTTCTTATCCTCAAACTCGAAACCCTCGATATAGCTACTGTTCACCGTCACTTTCTATCGCCATTTTCCGTTGATTCCGACCTCCGTTTTTCGAGTTCTTGGTAGCGTTGGAAACCTCTTGAAAAGACCTTTCTTTTCCTACCAATCTTGGAGGCTGTTTTGAGCTGGGACGAGAATGCGAAGCTGTTGAGTTGAGCAGTAAGTTGCGCCGTGCGTTTCCATTCTTTAGGATTTCAGCTTCTGGGAATTTTGAGTGGAAATTGCCGTGGAAGCTTCAAGGTCAGTAAGCTTGAGTTGTTGCTGGCCGTGCCTTTTTGAGTTTTTTTAGGTAAATTGAAGAAGAAAGGTACGATTTGAGCAACCCTTAGCAGCTTGAGCGTGAACATGTCTATTTTTCGATGTTGTGAACTGCTGTCATGTGGCTTACGTGAATTTAGATGATGGAGTTGATTGAGTTATGTTTTGCTTCACGTATTATAAATTGTATGCATCTAGCATGGATATTGAATGGCATTCATGCATACATCTTGAGCCTGATTTACAGATTTGATTTGATAACCTGATTGGGTGCCACGTTGTGACTGGCCGACTGTTGGGTCGTGCCCGAAAAGTCCAACACTATCGTCGGAGCGGTGACTACCGGATACGAGTGTCTACCGCCGAGCTGTGATGGGCTGACGGGCCCCGATGATCATGGACCGATGATTTCCCGGTTGATAGACCGTGGTATAGAGGCGACTTGATATGATTTGCCGGTTGATGTACTGGCCTAGTTGACTGATTTCCTTTGACAGCCTCATGCATTCATAGCATTGATTTATAGCATGTTGCATGTTTATCTGCTTTGATAGCTCTTCATACTGAGGCTTGACCTCGTACTTATTTCCTGCTTTTGTCTTGTTTGGGTCTGCTTTGCCCATTTGCAGGAGCTTCAGGTAACCAAGCTGGGCAGAGTGGAAGTTCAGCTGGTCGATCCCCGCGTCCCTGAGTCCCAGTCTATATATGATATGTATTGAACCGGGGGATGCCCCGTGTTATCTTGTATTGGGGATCTGTATTTGATTTGATATTATGTTGTTACTTGTTGCATTTGAGTTTGAGTCAACTCATATTTGAGTATTGAATATTTTGAATGTATGATTTGGAGTTCAGGCCCATGGTATTTCGAAAAATTTTTAAGCCCTGATTTTAAGCTTCCGTGTTTATGCGCTTATTATGTGTTAATTGTTAGTAATTAGCACGGGGCCTGACAAGATATCTCTCCCGCGACATCTGATAGCATCTCAACCGCTGATTCCAACACTTAGACAAATTCGATGACTTCAACTCACGCAACTACTACCAGCTGGTTTCAACCCGAGAAACACCTGATTGCGAAAACACAGGTCTCACGTCTCTCCCCCACTAAAACACGATTTCGTCCTCGAAATCAAACTCGGGGAAACAACTGAACTCACAACCAAGAGTTCAAGATAACTGAGCAAACAACAAACAACAACTAGGGAAAAGAGCAACCAAAACTAACCAACTACTGGAAACTGATACAACATCTACTCAAATAGATGCGGCCACTCACGCTGCATCTTCTCTTCCAGCTCCCAGGTAGCTTCTTCCCTACCATGTTTGCTCCATTGCACCGTTACCAAAGGAATGGTTTTATTCCTCAACTGTTTCACTTTTCTATCTAGAATTTTCAAGGGATACTCCACATAGCTCAACGTCTGATCTAGCTCAACCTCGTCAGTTCTCAACACATGAGACGGATCTGGCTCGTACTTCCTCAACATGGAAACATGAAAGACATCATGTAGAGAAGATAATTTTGGTGGCAACAACAGCCTATACGCCAAAGGGCCAATCCTCTCAAAAATTTCATACGGACCAACATAACGAGGGGCTAACTTTTCCTTGTGTCCAAAGCGCATAGCACTGCGAAACGGAGAAACTTTAAGGAATACCTGATCACCAGCCTGAAACTCTAGAGGTCGACGCCTCTTATTAGCATAACTATCTTGGCGATCTTGGGCAGCTTTCATCCGCTGTCGAATCAGATCCACATGATCCTTCATTTGCTGCACAAAATCTGGGGCAGACAGCTGCTTCTCCCCCACTTCTTCCCAACATACAGGCGATCTGCACTTTCTGCCATACAAAGCCTCATACAGTGCCATGCCAATCGTCACTTGGTAGCTGTTATTATAAGAAAACTCAACCAAAGACAACGCGTCTTGCCAGCTACCACCAAAATTTTGACGCCCGAACCCACGTGAATCACGAATTGGGATAAATAAAAATTTTCGAATAAAAGAAGGGCTGAAAGACAATTTGTTATAAGCTGTATTTCTTATAACTTTGAAAGAAACTGAAAACAAGAAAACAAAATCTAACAGATACTCAATTGCGCGCCAACTACTCGAAACATTTGCGGAAAAATAGACTTTATTATAAATTGCAATTGCGATTTACAACAGCTGATATTCTATATAAATGTATAACTGTTGTAACTGATCCAATACAGTACATTCTAAACAAAACAACATCAGCTCTGACACGGAAAACGCTGGCCTTTGACAAACACACAACGCCCAGCAGCTGATTCAAGTTTCACCTTCTGTTTGCTCTCCAGCTGTCGCACCTGCACCATTTTAAAAGCTAATGAGCCTAGGGGCTCAGCAAGTAAAACCTGAATAATAACAGTTCAAATACGCAGGTGGACATCTGATCAATAAATAAGTTAAAGGAACATCAATGATCAAAATCATTTTCTTTCGTAAACATTTCATAAACATTCTTTCTTTCTTTCATAAACTTGGAGACAGGGGATAATAGCCCAAATCTCAACATCATTATCATTTTTCTTAGATTTATGGCTCAGAAGCTCTCCTTAGGTCCTTGTTGCACCTGATCAAGTGACTGCTGATATCAGCCTTAGCCTTTGGCTTCTTTGCGTTAGGGCAACCGACATATAGACGACTGCTCACCCTTCTCTTTATGGGAGGGCAACTGATAGCTGCTCACCTCACCCGTTATGACCGTCTGTTTATCTTTGCCATAAATCTTAAAATAAATTTTTATTCCTTTAACATCCTTCTCTTTAAACTTTCCTTCTTAAAATCCTCGGGTTCCATCATTTAAAAACTCTTTCTTCCACTTTAAAATTTTTACTGAGTACGAATTCAGCTTTTGGAAACATATCATTGAAATGAAATCAGTCGTAAGAGAGACCAGTCGCAATGAATAGGAACCAGTCGCAAGACAGGAACCAGTCGCAAGAAAATGGAACAGTGCTATGAAACAAAACATATTTCTACTGTTCACGGGTTGTGCTAAAAGAAACCAGCTGCAAGGTCTTTTTACTAAAAACAAACGTATTAAATGAAACGATGTCGTTGAAGTAAGAATCAGATATAATGACGTAAGAATATCTGCTAACATGAACAGTAACTATCTGTTGACAGCTACAACTTAAGGAAACGACGTCGTTAGCGCATCAACCAATCGCAAGAAATAAGAACCAGACGCAATAAATAAGAACCAGTCGTAATGAATAGTACCGGTCGCAATGAATAGTACTTTAGAAGTGAATAATGCAATTGCTGGAATACTACAATGGAATGCAACTGTTGGAATGAACAGTGCAACTACTGATTTTACGAAAACAACGCAACTGCTGAAATTTGACTTGATATTCGTAACATCAAAACAACAGAAAACATCAATATATGCTTTAAATGGTGAGTCAAGAATCAACTTTTACTTGCCTTAATCGAAGCTTTGTAACAGCAACCGATTCCTGCAGAAATATTTTCCTTTAAGCAACGCACGAACTTTTCTGGAAAATATTTTGAAGAACGCTAAAGATTTTCTTTGCAAATGATATGGATCTTGCTTTCAAAACAGGTTTTTATATGAAAGGGATTAGTGGCATGCTACTTGTGAAATTAAGCATGACACACTTATAAAATTTAGTAAAATTCACATCCTCTCATTTTAATTTGTAAAACACCAAACCTTTTTCAAAAGAAATCATTTGTCCTCCTTAAAGATATTTTCAATCCCTTTAAAAACTGCTCGTGCATCACCCTTGGAGTCATCTACTGAAACCAGCTGCGTCACATCTATTTTTCTGAAATCACTGAAATCAGACAATGCATAACATTTTAACATGCCATTTTAAATCTATAAAATGAACAATATGCAAAATGTGGTCCTATGGATTTTGGGGCGTTACAAAAATCCATCACAACAGCTCTTAACATAACCTCCAACGTCTGGATAGTTCTCTCAGATTGACCATCTGTCTGGGGGTGATATGCGGTACTCATAGCCAATCTGGTACCCAAAGTTGCTTGCAAACTCTTCC
This sequence comes from Dorcoceras hygrometricum, assembly GCA_001598015.1. Lineage (NCBI taxonomy): Eukaryota > Viridiplantae > Streptophyta > Magnoliopsida > Lamiales > Gesneriaceae > Dorcoceras > Dorcoceras hygrometricum. Next base: position 6,545 of record KQ987474.1, read on the forward strand.
AAAACCTGGAAGTAAACCTTGGATCTCGGTCAGAAAGAATCGAAACAGGCACACCGTGCAGTCTAACCACAAAATCCACGTAAAGTTTCACCATTTTATTCAAAGAAAACGTCATACCATAGGGAATAAAGTGTGCAGACTTCGACAATATGTCGACAACAACCCAAATCGCATCACAACCTCTGCTGGAACGACGCAAATGCATCACAAAATCCATCGCTATGTGCTCCCAATTCCATTGGGGCACTTCCAAACTCTGCAACAGACCACCAGGTCTCATCCTTTCTGCCTTAACCATCTGACAGTTCAAGCAATTAGCGACAAAACCAGCAACGTCACTCTTCAAACCAGCCCACAAGAAGTGTGGCTTCAACGCATGGTACATCTTCCGTTGCACCAGGATGAACACTGTGTCTACTGCAGTGCGCTTCTCTAAGAATCTCCTCCCGAAGATCTATCAAGTTGGGCACAACCAACCGACCACGGAAACGCAAACAATCATCAGACAAAACAGAATAGTCTTCAAGCTGTCCAGCCCTGACCTTCAACTTCAACTCGTGGATGGAAGGATCTGTCCTTTGAGCGGCTCTAATGTTCGAAACAATTTGTGGCTCCACTTAAAAAGAAGAAACCACAACATAATCCTCAGCCGGGTAAAACCTCCAACCAGTAGTGCTGAGATGCTCACAATCCTTAGAAATATACAGCAATGCAAGCATCTTTTCCGGAGCCTTACTGCTCAACGCATCAGCCACTACGTTAACTTTCCCAGGCTGGTACTTGATCTCACAATCAAAATCCTTTAGCAGCTCCATCCACCTACGTTGTCTCATATTAAAGTCAGGCTGAAAAAACAGATACTGCAAACTCTTGTGGTCCGAATATACCACAAACTGCTCGCCATACAGATAGTGGCGCCAAATCTTCAACGCAAAGACCACAACTGCTAGCTCCAGATCTGAACTGGGTATCGAGTCTCATGTGGTTTCAGCTGCCGCGAGGCATACGCAATGACTCGACCATGCTGCATCAACACACAGCCCAATCCATTGAGCGAAACATCAGAACATACGATGAAGCCACCTGAACCAGACGGCAAAGCCAACACAGGCGCAGTAGTCAACCTAAGATACTGCAAACTCTTGTGGTCCGAATATACCACAAACTGCTCGCCATACAGATAGTGGCGCCAAATCTTCAACGCAAAGACCACAGCTGCTAGCTCCAGATCTGAACTGGGTATCGAGTCTCATGTGGTTTAGCTGCCGCGAGGCATACGCAATGACTCGACCATGCTGCATCAACACACAGCCCAATCCATTGATCGAAGCATCAGAACATACGATGAAGCCACCTGAACCAGACGGCAAAGACAACACAGGCGCAGTAGTCAACTTTTCCTTGAGCAATTGAAAAGCATTCTCGCATTGCTCAGTCCAAACGAACCGCTTTTCTTTCTGAGTCAACTGAGTCATCGGCCTAGCTATACTAGAGAAACGCTCTATAAAACGACGGTAATAGCCAGCCAGACCCAAGAAACTACGAACCTCAGACACATTCCTAGGACGCTCCCAGTTCAGAACAGCATCTGCCTTACTGGGATCCACATAAATGCCATCCGCTGAAATCACATGACCCAAAAACACGACGCGATCCAACCAGAACTCGCACTTAGAGAATTTAGCATTCAGCTGCGAGTCCCTCAACGTCTGCAGAACAACTCTAAAATGCTCCTTGTGCTCCAAAGGAGTCTTCGAATACACCAAGATGTCGTCGATGAACACTATCACAAACTGATCTATAAACTCGCGGAAGACTTGGTTCATCAAATCCATGAAGACTGCAGGAGCATTGGTTAATCCGAAAGGCATTACCAAAAACTCAAAGTGCCCGTACCTAGTACGAAAAGCAGTCTTTGCAACATCTTGATCTCTAACTCTCAGCTGATGGTACCCTGAACGTAGATCGATCTTTGAATATACAGCAGAACCTTGCAACTGGTCAAACAAGTCATCGATCCTCGGCAACGGGTACTTATTCTTAACAGTAACTTTGTTCAGCTGACGGAAGTAAATGCACATTCTCATTGTGTCATCCTTCTTCTTGACAAACAAAATAGGCGCTCCCCAAGGCGACATGCTAGGTCTGATAAAACATTTCTCCAGCAAGTCATCCAGTTGCACCTTGAGCTCTCTCAACTTAGAAGGCGCTAAAATATATGGTGCACGCGAAATCGGAGCTGTTCCAGGCACCAACTCAATGCAAAAGTCAATCTCCCTCTGCGGATGAAAACCAGGAATCTCCTCCGAAAACACATCAGGAAAATGATGCACCACAGGAACATCGCTGAGCTGCACATGCGAAGAAGAAGATGTATCCAACACATAAATCATAAAACCAGCGTTCTCCGTCGACAACAGGCTGAACATCTCCATCACTGAGACTAACGGAATCTTTGACTGAGAGTCTACACCGTAGAAATTCCATTTCTCACCGGTCTGAGGCCTAAAACGCACGATCCCATGGAAACAGTCCACGGAGGCCCTATAATTAGACAACACGTCCATTCCCACAATACAGTCGAAATCCCACAACATCAAACGAATCAAATTCTCTATCAACACATGCTCGCCAAACCTCATAACACCATCCAGCAAAACTTCCTGGGAGAACAGGCTCACGCCGCCAGGAGTAGAAATAGACACAACATCGTGCAAAGAAATGGTATGCAGACCATGATCAACCACAAATGCATCAGAAATAAACGAATGCGATTCACCAGTGTCAAACAACACTAGTGCAGGAAAATCAAAGACAAGGAATGTACAGGCAATCACCCTGCTCGGCGTCTCCTCTGCTTTCTCCCTAGTAATGGCGTTCACCTGAGCATGTTGAGGTCCAGAGAAAAACTGCTGAGAAGACTGTCCGAAACGCGATGTACCAGGCTGCTGGAACGGCCTAATGGAGTCTCTCCAATCCTGGGCTGCGAAACTGAGGGGAACGACCCTTAGACGATCCTCCTCGACCCTGAGGTGGGTCTGCGGCTTGCTGCGATCCAGCCGACGGACACACCCTCGCGAAATGCCCATACTGACCACAGAAATTACAAGAGCCCTGCACGCCAACGCACTGAGTCGACGGATGCTTGCCTCCATAGTAACCACAAAACTCTGCCCTAGAACCACTGCTACTAGAGCTACCAGACCCAGAAGAACCCGAACCAGACTTCTTCTTAAACTGATGGTCACGAGGTCGGAACCTCTGGCGGCTAGACTGCTGAGCCATCTGTTGCTGCTGCTGCTGGGGTTGATGGGCGGACTGGGAAGACTGCGAAGACTCGCTCCCTGAGCAGCGGGATGACCACCCTGCGCACCATGAGGCCTAGCACGTGACCTTCGGTTCCGCAGACCTTCATCGATATCGATTGCACTATCCACAGCCTCTGCATAGCTCTTTGGTTTGCTCGACAAAACCAAAGTATACAACTCCTCGCTCAGTCCCTCAAGAAACTTTGTCCTTTTCGCCCTCTCTCGGCCAGCTACATGCGGCACATACGCAAGAAGAGAGGAAAACCTACGGGCATACTCCCTAACAGACATGCTGCCCTGCTCCAAGTTGTCGAACTCCTGCTCACGGGCGTTCACGTAAGACTCCGGGACATACTCCTGTCTGAAGGCAACGCAGAAACTGTCCCAAGTAATCTCCACACCTGTCTCCTCTAGCGTCCTCAAAGCGCCTCGCCACCAGCGCTCCGCACCCTTCCTCAACTAAAAGGTCGCAAAACTCAATCGAAGATCATCATTGTACTAGACACGGTCAAACAAACCAGTGATGTGCCGTAGCCACGAATCGGAATCTTCGCTAGACTCGTCACCGTTGAAAATCTGGGGACTCATCCTCTGGAACCTTGCCATCACAATCTCCATGCTCTCCACACGGGTTGTCAAGTCGTTGACTTCCTCCTCCTCACGCCTACCACGACCATGACGAGGAATACTATGCTGATCCTAATTCTGTCCCTCCGATTCCTGAAACTGCCCGCTACCTCGATCTCTACGTCTAGGTGGCATCTACGAAGGCACTAAACAGGATAAGGTAACACAGAACAAGTACAGCATAGATAGCACATATCACAACAATAAGCAGCACATAAGTCACATAGTCAAGCACAAGCAACACACGACACTGTGCCTAGACTCAAGTGTGATCAAAGAAATCGAGCTTATCCCAGCTTAAGCTCTGATACCAAAAATGTCAGGCCTCGTGCTCACATCAGAGATAAATCATGCAACACTAGCGGAAGTAGCTAAAAAATGGTTAAAATTTTTGCTTTGGCCTGACTGAAAGATAATATAATTTAAAATACGGCGATACTCAAAATATATCCCAGTTACACAGCAAGCAAAGGCTACAAGCCCAAAGTAAAACAGTACAGCATAAACATGCATCAAGCACCTGACAACAACAACAACTGAATACAACAGAGCGGCATCCCCTGGCTAAGTACTGATACATATATATACTATACTAACTAGGACACTCTAACCACCTCCTTGGGCACCTCCAGCTAGATTAAAACCGCGAGCATCTGTAAAACCTGGAGTCCCTGAAAACAAACACAGACAACAAAACAAACCAAGCCCCAGAGGGACATGGGGTCAAACCCCAGTATGGAGAGCAACAGCTAAAGAAACAGCATAAGATAAAATGCAGATGCCATGCATGAGACATTGAACAACAGCTGAAGGCTTCAACCGAAGAAGCGAGCCAAGGTACTCAAGCACAGCTCAACAGAATCCGCAACGAAAGGTGGCCACGGTGTGTACAAGCATACGGGAATTACCCGCTCATCTTTACACCACACCCGAATACCAGATGCATCAAACAACTCAACCTGCCGTTGCCCAACCCATGAACTGTGGTAGTTAACCACTCGGTGCATGAGGGCTAACAAATCCCAGCAGGGAGATGAGAGTGCGGTATTGCCGCTCGCCCTCGCATCCTGGTAAGAAACGAACAGCAACAACAAAGAACAATGCAACAAGATCTGAAATGACGTGAATTAATGCATGTATGCAACGGCTGATTAACACAGAACACACAGCAAGCATACCAGCAACCTCACATTAAATCCCACGCCAATTCCAAGCTATAACAAGCTCAAATCCGTACCTCGATATTCTGTTACGCTCACCACAACTGGGTCCCAAGAAATCTGGTAAAAAACCTGAACGACGCAACACACGAACGTTGGAGCAGCTTCGCGATTCTGCCTCCAGCCAACCAAAACCTCCAAAAGTTGTATCGAACGAAGCACCGAAGAAAGAGGAGTCCAAAGCTTCAACTCTTACTTCCAACAGATCTGTCTATCGCCGGGAATTGGAAGAAAACCACCGCAATGAACAGTAACCTAGGGTTCGCGACAGAGATCGTGTTAGAGTAGATGCCCAACTAGCCAACTTGTGGCGTGTGGGTTTATAGACTCTTGTATATGACAATCTTTATATATGATATTCGCATTTATTCATATGGCATTCTTTACTTTCATTGTGTTGTATGATGATTAACAATTGCGTTGAGTAAAGACCTAGAATACACTAAAGTGTATGTTAGATGTGATAGTGGGTATGACGGCTATTATGAAACACATCTAATAGTCACTGTGTATTCTGAACATGTTCCTAGTCGATTGGGCCGTCAAAATGAGGATAAGGCCGCCCGAGCTAGAGACTAGTATATGCGATGCGAAGTACCATGTTTCATTGGTAGGGAACATTGTGATGTTCTGAGCATGCAGATAGATAGTGACCTGGTGATCTATCGAACTACCCTCGTTCGGACTTTCCAAGTGGTTACCATTTGTCCAGTGGATAAGTCCGAGGTCTTGGTTGTACTGATTAGTCCTCACGACTCGAAACGTCATTGAGACTCTACATGATAGGTGTCTCACTTTGACTCATTTGTCGACTCGCTTGGGGTCATCAGGCGGCGAGATTGGGTGAGATCCCGATGCATGTAGGAGTCGATGTATCGTTGTCGAGGATTCACCGCTCGCAGACATGCGTGGATATCCTATGTTATCTGAGGAGACGATAGTGTATAAATCTCTGGCCAGAGTACTAGAAGTGTTTTAGGTAAATGTGTTTACCTAGTTGCACTCGTGATGTCACTATTCGATCTCCAAGATGTACGCATAGCTATCGGATCTATAGCGACTCTCGATTTACCAATGGTCGTTGATCTGATCGGGATATATGGATTGAAAGGACCTTACTGTACGCTAACCACGACCAACTGGTTCTTGCAGGCACTATCAGTGAT
>KQ987477.1:0-11652 GCA_001598015.1 Dorcoceras hygrometricum
CCAATGCTCAACAAGCAATACACATATAGGTTCACCGAAACATCCCAGCAGCCACGCATAATATCTCACGCCAATTCCAAGATACATCAAGCTCAAATCCGTACCTTCTGAGCAACAATTACCAAAAATTCAGATTCCTTGAAGGTGCGAGCAAGTCACGGCCTGCACAAAATCTGCGCACAGCAACTACACGAACAGGGAAAAACTGCTGCCGCTTCGCGATCTCACCTTGGACAATCGTAGCTTCCAAGATAGGTATAGTAAGAAAGAGCTCTTCGAGAGGAGTCCAACGCTACCTCGAACGTGAAAAATGGTTGCCGGAATCGACGGGAAATAGCCGAAGAAGTTCACGATGAACAGTGTTTAGGGTTAGAGGAAACAGAGGTCCACTAACGGGGAAATAAAATGCTAAGTATGGGATCTGGTAACAATAAAACGAAGCGAACGCTTCCTATAAAAAGGCGCGAGAATTGTGTTTACAAGACCCACCGACAGAAACAGATCTCACAACCAACGCGCGCTAAACACAACCAAGACCCCAAAACGACGTCGCACAAAACCACGGAGAAAGCTGGTCAAAAAGCTCTGAAAATTGGAAACACGCTACAGGAGAGTTGACCAACTTTGACATCTGTTTTCAATAATCCAACCAGACCTCATCACTGTGAACAGATCTCTCACTAGTGCTACTCCCAAAAAAGACGAAGCAACTTATTAAAACGGCGGCGTTTAGGAACCAACGCATAAACCCGCAATACACAAAACAGATCTCTCCGCTCACGAGCAAATCTCATGCCGGCGCTATACCAGATCTCTCCCACAAGCGCTAATCAAAACGACACCGTTCTTACTTATCCAAACGACAGCGTTTCAAGCCTTAACAAAATACGCTAGAACCAGATCTCTACACATTAGCGCAAAACAGATCTCTCATGAAACGACGGCGTAAGGACCTCGCGCCAACAAAACACGTTGCGAAGGAAAATAACACCAGCGACCAGACTTCTTCAACAGCAAGGCTTACGTCATCAAAACAACGCATACCAGCGAAGCTTACGTCATCAAATCGACTACCAGATTTCACCCAAAAACTCAAAAAATGCGAAAACTTCCTGAATTTCTCCAAATATGAAATCTGACCCGAAAATGCAACCCAAGCATTCCAACTGAAATCTGAATTACCCGAAATCACTAACAACCGATTAATTCTAACAATAAATCTTATTACATAATCAGGTCTCACAAGCCCCTAAAGTTTCAACGATAGTCAAAGTAGCCCAAAGTTTAGGGAAATTGCAATTTGTCCCCTGTCGACTTTTAGGAAGTCGCACTCCCGAAATACCTCCTCCTATGCTCAACACATTGAGCTCAATTTCCGTGCGGGAATCGTGAAGCTAGTACTTGTGTGACCCTCAATGGGTCAGGGATACAGTTAGCCGTGGGCTCACAACCATTGCTACTCCGAAATCACAATTTCGGACTTACCCATCGGATTATGGTAAAGCGCTTAGCAAAATCGTCCCATGATCCCCTAGGTATCACTGATAGTTCCTGAAAGAACCAGTTGGTCATGGTTAGAGTACAGTACGGTCCTTTAAACACATATATCCCGATCAGATCAACGACCATTGGTAAATCGAGAGTCGCTAGAGATCCAATAACTATGCATACATCTTGGAGATCAAATAGTGACATCGCGAGTGTTACTAGGTAAACCCATTTACCTAAAACACATCTAGTACTCTGGCCAGAGATTTATCACACTATTATCTCCTCAGATAGCATAGGATATCCACGCATAAAAGCGAGCGGTGAATCCTCGACAAAACAAAGAATCTCCTACATGCATCGGGACCTCACCCAATCCCGCCACCTAATGACCCCAAATGAGTCGGTAAACGGGTCAAAGTGAGGCACCTATCATGTAGAGTCTCAATGACGTTTCGAGTAGTGAGTACTAATCAGTACAACCAAGACCTCAGACTTATCCACTCGAAAAATGGTAACCACTTGAAAAGTCCGAACGAGGGTAGTTCGATAGATCACCAGGTCACTATCCATCTGCATGCTCAGAACATCACAATGTTCCCTACCAATGAAACATGGTACTTCTCATCGCAGATGCTAGTCTCAAGCTCGGGCGGCCTTATCTTCATTTTGACGGCCCAATCGACTAGGAACGAGTTTAGAATACATAGTGACTATTAGATGTGTTTCATGATAGCCATCATATCCACTATCACATCTAACTTACACTATAGTGCATCCTAGGTCTTTATCCAACACAATTGTTAACATTATAACATAATGAAAATAAAGAATTCCATAAAAGAAATGCGAATTTCATAAATAAATATCGTTATACAAAGAGTAAATAAAACCCACACGCCACAAGTTGGCTAGTTGGGCATCTACTCTAACAATACATGCATACATCTTGAGCCTGAATGACAGATTGATTGATAACCTGATTGAAAGCCACGTTGTGACTGGACGACTGATGAGTTGTGCCTGAAAAGTCCAACTATCATCGAAGTGGTGACTACCGGATTCGAGTGTCTACCATCGAGCTGTGATGGGCTGACAGGCTCTGAAGATCACGGACCGATGATTTCCCCGATTGATACAACGTGCGGGTATAGAGGCTGATTGAGATGATTTTCCAGTTGATACACTGGTCTAGCTATCCGATCATTGATAGCCCTCATGAATTTCATAGCATTGATTATAGCATGTTGCATGATTAGATGTTTTGACAGCTCTTCGTACTGAGGCTTGACCTCGTATTTCTTTTCCTGCTTTTGTGTTGTTTGGGTCTGTGTTACCCATTTGCAGGATCTTCAGGTAACCAAGCTGGACAGAGTGGAGCGCCAGCTGGTCGATCCCCGTTTCCTTGAGTCCCAGTCTACTTTTACTATGTATTGAACCGGGGGATGCCCCGTGTTTTTATATTGGGGATCTGTATTTGAATTGAGATTTGTCGTTACCTGTTTTACATGAGTTTGAGTCAACTCGCATTTTGAGTATTGATATTTTGAATGTATGTTTTGAGTTCAGGCCCACATTATTTCGAAATATTTTTAAGCCCTGTTTTACGCTTCCCTGATTATGTGCTTAATTGTGCTCTAATCCTGTGTGATTAGCACCAGGCCTGACAGTACCAGGTACCAACTCAATGCTGAAGTCGATCTCCCTCCTCGGCGGAAAACCAGGAATCTCCTCGGGGAACACATCAGGGAAATCACGAGCAACGGGGATGTCACTAACTCCACATACGACTTCGAGGATGCATCCAAAGCGTAAATCATAAACCCGACATTGCACAAAGACAACAGGCCAAACATCTCCATAACAGATATCAACAGAATCTTTGATTGAGAATCGTGGCCGTAGAAGTTCCACTTATCGCCAGACTGGGGCCGAAAACGCACAATGCCATGGAAACAATCCACGGTGGCCCTAAAACTAGAAAAAACGTCCCACTATGCAATCGAAATCCCACATCACTATCCCAATCAGGTTTGCAACCAACACGTTCTCACCAATCCTAAGAATGCCATTCAACAAAATCTCTTGGGAGAGCAGGCTTGCACCGGCAGGAGTCGCAACAGAAACAACATCACATAAAGAAGTGGTATGCAAATCATGCTCAACCACAAATGCATCAGCTATAAATGAATGTGATGCTCCAGTATCAAAAAATACACATGCTGGAAAATAAAAAATAGTACAAGTACCTGGGATCACTCATCCTGGCATGCCCTCCGCTTGCTCCCTAGTCATGGCATTCACTTGGGCATGCTGAGGTCCTGAGAACTGGGCCTGGGAAGACTGTCCAAAATGCGAAGGACCAGGATGCTGGAACAGCCTATGCTAAGTCTCCCCCATCCTCTGCTGCTAAACAGGAAATAACGACCTCGAGATGACCCACCAGAACGAACTTGTGGTGGGGCAGCGGTGTGCTCAGATCCATCCAGAGGACATACTCTAGAAAAATATCTGTACTGCCCACAATTTTTGTAGGTACCCTGCACCCCTTCACACTGCGTCGAAAGGTGTTTGCCTCCACACTGACCACAGAAAATAGCCGTAGGACTACTGCTGCTGCTCTAACTACCCGAACCCGAAGAGCTAGAACCCTCGCTTCTTCTTGTAACTCGTATGGCCGACCAGGGCACTATCGCTATTGGGAAACAAAGGTTATTGTCAACAGATATATCTCTCGGGGAACAATGAACAAAGCTGTCAACAGATATCTCTCGGGGAACAATCGCAAAGCTGTCAACAGATATCTCTCGGGGAACAATCGCAAAGCTGTCAACAGATATCTCTCGGGGAACAATCGCAAAGCTGTCAACAGATATCTCTCGGGGAACAATCGCAAAGCTGTCAACAGATATCTCTCGGGGAACAATCGCAAAGCTGTCAACAGATATCTCTCGGGGAACAATCGCAAAGCTGTCAACAGATATCTCTCGGGGAACAATCGCAAAGCTGTCAACAGATATCTCTCGGGGAACAATAGCAAAGCTGTCAACAGATATCTCTCGGGGAACAATAGCAAAGCTGTCAACAGATATCTCTCGGGGAACAATAGCAAAGCTGTCAACAGATATCTCTCGGGGAACAATAGCAAAGCTGTCAACAGATATCTCTCGGGGAACAATAGCAAAGCTGTCAACAGATATCTCTCGGGGAACAATAGCAAAGCTGTCAACAGATATCTCTCGGGGAACAATAGCAAAGCTGTCAACAGATATCTCTCGGGGAACAATAGCAAAGCTGTCAACAGATATCTCTCGGGGAACAATAGCAAAGCTGTCAACAGATATCTCTCGGGGAACAATAGCAAAGCTGTCAACAGATATCTCTCGGGGAACAATAGCAAAGCTGTCAACAGATATCTCTCGGGGAACAATAGCAAAGCTGTCAACAGATATCTCTCGGGGAACAATAGCAAAGCTGTCAACAGATATCTCTCGGGGAACAATAGCAAAGCTGTCAACAGATATCTCTCGGGGAACAATAGCAAAGCTGTCAACAATATCTCTCGGGGAACAAATAGCAAAGCTGTCAATAGATATCTCTCGGGGAAAAATAACAAAGCTGTCAACAGATATCACCCTATAGGAAATGAACAGAATGTAACTGTCGGGAAAATGAACCGTAAGTATCTGTCCACGGATGTCACTCTCTTGGAAACGAAGGTTACTGATATCATACCTCTCGCAAAAAATGAACAGGAATTTACTGCTAACAGACCTTTCGGAAGTTAAACAGAAGTCAAGTTCGAACATTACTCCTTACTAGGAAGAAGAAGAACTTCGTTACAGAACAATGAACAGAAATCTGAAATGCTCAGTGTTTTAAAACAACATCACCAACTTCAACATCAACTTCGTAAAATACATTTTGAGTTCCAAACATACATCCACTGTGAACCCGACCATTAAAAATAAACTACAATATCAGCAGAACATGAACAAAGGCTGATATTAACATAACTTAGACAAGAAATCATCAAATGAAACGAGAACAATACATATTCTTTCATGGCGTAGCAAGAATCCGATTTACTTGCCTCATGACTTGGAGAAACACGAAATACAGCAGATCCTATCAGCAAGTCTCCTCAAGCACCGCAGTGTGTCTCCTATGGTTTATTTGATGAAAATGAAGGTTTTCTTACAAAACAATGAACTTATAGCCCACACGTACCATAGGCATGGGAGTCTGTCATGTAACAAGGGAAAAACACTTGAGTAGGCATGGTGTTCCACGCCTACCTTTCCAAATTTTGTTAAAAGTCCCCTATCACTATTTGAATTTGTAAAAACGATACTCATATTTAAAAAGAACCATTCTCCCATCGGAAAATAATTTTATTTTCAACGTCTGAAAATCACTCGGTTGGTGCTCGGGGTAATAGCTGACCAAACCTCTGCACCGTGTCTCACAACTGAAATAAGAAATCAGCTGGCAATATAAAATATTAAGCTGAAGTTCGAATTTAGAAATGGGTCCTTGAATTTAAAAGGACTAAGAATAGTGGTCCTAAGGATTTTGGGGTGCTACAACTCTACCCACCTTATAAGAATTTCGTCCTCGAAATTTACTTACCAAATAACTCTGGGTAACGACTATGCATATCAGCTTCCGTTTCCCACGTAGCTTCTCATTCGGTTTGATTCGACCACTATACTTTAACCATTGGAATGCTACGGTTCCTCAGCTTTCTAATTTCCCTAAGAAGGATCTTCTCAGGTCTCTCTTCATAACTCAAATCTGGCGCTAAGTGAATTGGTTAAGCATTCAATATGTGCGATGGGTGGGGAACGTACTTCCTCAAATCTGATACATGGGATACATTATGCACTGAAGATAGATGCGGCGGCAGTGATAAACGATAAGCCAATGTTCCTACTTTGTCCAGAATCTCATAGGGACCTATATAACTGGGACTCAGTTTTCCCTTCTTTCCAAATCGCATCACTCCCTTCATTGGAGCTACTTTCAAAAAGACGTGATCACCAACGTCAAAATTTAGCTCCCTTCGTCTATTGTCTGCATAGCTCTTTTGTCTGCTTTGAGCAGCTTTAATCCTTTCCTTTATTTTTCTTACAACGTCACTGTTTGCTCTACCATACTTTGTCCAGAATCTCATAGGGACCTATATAACTGGGACTCAGTTTTCCCTTCTTTCCAAATCGCATCACTCCCTTCATTGGAGCTACTTTCAAAAAGACGTGATCACCAACGTCAAAATTTAGCTCCCTTCGTCTATTGTCTGCATAGCTCTTTTGTCTGCTTTGAGCAGCTTTAATCCTTTCCTTTATTTTTCTTACAACGTTCACTGTTTGCTCTACCAGGTCTGGTCCTAGACCATCTCGCTCTCCTACCTCATCCCAGTGAAGAGGTGTTCTACATTTACGTCCATATAGAGCTTCATATGGGGCCATCTGGATGGAGGCTTGAAAATTGTTGTTATACGCAAATTCCACCAAGGGCAATTTCAAATACCAACTTTCTGAGAAATCTATAATGCATGCTCTAAGTAAGTCCTCTAAAATCTGGATCAGTCTTTCTGATTGTCCATCGGTTTGGGGATGAAAGTCTGTGCTAAATGTTAACTTCGTTCCTAGAACTCGATGCAGACTTCTCCAAAATGCAGACGTGAACTTGAAATCCCTATCAGATACAATCGATACGGGAACACCGTGAAGTCTGATGATCTCTCTTACATACAATTCTGCATATCTACTCACGTCATAAGTCTTCTTTACTGGCAAAAAGTGAGCAGATTTTTTAAGTCTATCCACTATGACCCAAATGGAATTATAACCTTGGGTAGTCCTTGTCAATCCAGTCACAAAATCCATGGCTATACATTCCCATTTCCACTCTGGAATGGGCAACGGTTTCAACATTCATGCTGGTTGCTGGTGTTAATCTTCCATCAGTGGACAGATTAAGCATTCAGAGACAAATTTTGCAACGTCTCTCTTCATTCCCGGCCACCAATATAACTTCTAAAGATCTTTATACATCCTAGTGGTTCCGGGATGCACAGAGTATGGAGCTATATGGGCCTCCGTCATTACATCTGATCACAAGGTTCCTGCTTGGGGCACCCAGATTGTTCCCTGAAATCTGATTATTCCTCCTTATGAGATATAGAGGTTGCTGCCTTTCTATTTATCCTGTTTTACCCACTTCTGAAGTTGCTCATCAGTTAATTGTCCCTCACGAATCTGGTCTAACAGATTTGACCTCACCGAGAGATCTGCCAACACAATAGCGCTACCGCTGGGCACTATCTCTTTTCCAGATTTCTCCACTTCATATGCCAAAGACCTTTGGACAGACAGCTCGGCTAAACCAACAGATTTTCTACTTAGACCATCAGCTACAATGTTGGCTTTCCCTGGGTGATAACTGATCGTACAGTCGTAATCCTTCACCAGTTCCAGCCATCTCCTCTTCCTCATGCTTAATTCCTTCTGGGTGAAGAAGTATTTCAGACTTTTGTATTATGTGAATATCTCACACTTCTCCCCATACAAATAATGACTCCAGATCTTTAAGGCGAACACAACTGCTGCCAGCTCCAAATCGTGAGTGGGATAATTCTTTTCGTGGTTCTTCAGCTATTGTGAGGCGTAGGAAATCACTCTATGATCTTGCATCAGAACAGCTCTCAATCCCAACTTCGACGCATCTGTGTAAATAACAAATTCTCCTTGATCAGATGGCATCGTTAGCACGGGGGTCTCAATCAGCGCTTGCTTCAATTGCTCAAAGCTGACCTGACAATCTGGGGTCCATTCAAACTTGCTCAACTTTCTAGTCAGTGATGTTAAGGGAACAGATATCTTTGTAAATCCCTTAATAAAGCTCTTGTAATAACCAGTCAATGCTTGAAAACTCCTAATCTGCGCAATAGTTGTTGGTACCGGCCAGTCGCGAACGGCTTCCACCTTCGCTGGGTCCACTTCCAATCCATCTTTGGATATAATATGCCCGAGAAAAGACACTTTTTCCAACCAAAAATCACACTTGCTAAACTTGGCGAACAACTGCTTGTCTTTCAAAATCTGAAGCACTGTTATCAGGTGGTTTGCGTGCTCAGGTCTGTCCTTTTTGAATACACTAAAATATCATCGATGAACACCACTACAAACTGATCTAAAAATGGTTGGAAAATTCTGTTCATCAAGTCCATAAAATCTAAGGGGCGTTAGTGAGTCCGAAGGGCATTACCAAAAATTCATAATGGCCGTAACGTGTTCTAAAGGCTGTTTTGTAGATGTCTGCTGGTTTTATCTTCAATTGGTGATAACCAGACCTCAAATCAATCTTAGAGAAAACTACTGATCCCTTCAACTGATCAAACAGATCCTCAATTCTAGGCAAGGGATATTTATTCTTAATTTTCAGCTTATTCAACTCTCTATAGTCTATACACAGCCTTAGACTCCCGTCTTTCTTCTTAACGAACAAAACAGGGGCTCCCCACGGTGATGTACTTGGTCGTATAATGCCCTTGTCCAACAGCTCTTGTACGGTAGGGAAACTGGTGCTGCTCCTGGTACCAAATCAATTGCAAATTCCAGTTCCCTATCAGGTGGCAATCCGCATATGTCTTCTGGAAATACTTCGGGGAATTCGCTCACTATTTCAACATCTGAAAGCTGAGGCTTGCTAGAAGCTGCTAAGGATGATAGGCTTATCAAAAATCCTACTCCTCCTTTCCTCAATCAACTCTGAGCTTTAAGGGCTGAAATAATTCGAGGGATATTACAATTCTGATTGGCCTCGAACGTGAACCAGTCTCCTCTTGGAGGTTTCACTACCACAGTTCTGAGTTTAAAATCTATTATTATACCATATCTGGTTAACCAGTCCATTTCCTAGAATCAGGTCAAACTCAGGCATTGGTAAAACAATTAAATTGACAGTAACTAAATGCCCTTGAAGCCTAAGTTCTAAGTCGCGAAACAAGCTATGAGATACCAGCTCTTCCCAGAGGGCACCGTTACGCAGAATACCATGGTTACTTGGTCACGTCTGATAGGTAATTTCTTAGCAAAAGCTACTTCTATAAACGAATGATATGCACCTGAATCTATCAAGGCTAAAGAGGGTAAACCAGCAATAAATATCTTACCCGTAACTACTGTGGAATCTGGAATGGCTTGTTCAGTAGTCATGACGTAAGCTCTGCTGGCCATCATTTGCTTTGACTTCGGGCAGTCCTTAATAACATGCCCTGGCAATCCACATCTGTAACAAACATTCTGTCCCTTTCTACAAGGGCCAGGGTGGTTCTTCTGACACTTGGGACACACAGGCCGATTGATGATAGCAGATACTGCGCTAATAGGTTGAACAGCCTAAGGTTTCTGCTCCTGCGACCGCTGCTGATTTTTATATGGCTTCCTGGGGGGTTTTGGTCCTTCTGCTGATAGGCCTGTCTCTTCAGCTGTCGATCTTCCACAACAGCTTTCCAATCTTGGTCAGCTGATTTCGGCGCAAGGAATTTCGGTGGATCCGAGTAAGGTCGAAACAGTTCTTAACTGGGAGAGACCTAGGAATGTTTTCGAGATCCGTAGTTTCTTGGGATTGGCTGGCTATTATAGACGTTTCATCGAGAAGTTCTCCTCGATAGCCAGGCCTATGACTCAGTTGACCCAGAAGGATAGGAAGTTTGTTTGGACTGACGAGTGCGAGTCTAGTTTTCAGACGTTGAAGGAGAAGTTGACTACTGCTCCTGTGTTGGCTTTACCGTCTGGATCTAGAGGATTTGTTGTATGCTCCGATGCTTCTCTGAATGGATTTGGATGTGTTCTGATGCAGAACGGGTACGTGATTGCGTATGCGTCTCGACAGTTGAAGCCTCATGAGACAAGGTATCCCGTTCATGATTTGGAATTGGCTGTGATTGTGTTTGCCTTGAAGATTTGGCGACACTATCTGTGTGGTGAAGAATTTGTGGTCTACACCGACCACAAGAGTTTGAAGTATATCATCACGCAGTCGTACTTGAATATGATGCAGCGTCGTTGGATGGAGTTGCTCAAGGATTTTAACTGTGAGATTCAGTATCAGCCTGGGCGGATGAACTCAGTGGCCGATGCTTTGAGTAGGAAAACTGTGACGCCCATACCCATGGAAGTCACGGAATCGAAGAAAACGAAATAAAAGAGAAAATAGAGGGTTGTTATGATAAATGGAACAGGCTGTATTGCCTTGCTCAAATAAATTAAAAAAAATCGAAATAATAACCGTTGGCGCCAAGAAAATAAAACCAGATTTCATTACAACTTGCATAGTACAAAATGCGAAATCGCGATATTACAACTACTGAACTCTATCTGAATTCATCTTTGTTGTAACAGATTTCAATACAGATTTGTCTAATATCAAGGACAACAAAACAACAACTACAAAAGGACATCGCGGAAACGCAGGCCTTCGATAAACACTAGCACATCGCCACTGGTTCAGACGCCACATCCCATCTGCTCCGGCGCCGACTCACCTGCACCAAGAAAGCTAGTGAGCCTAGGGGCTCAGCAAGCAAAACTGAGAATAACAAAGAACTAAATGCAAGCGCAATACATACATATGACATCATAGTTTAAAGGAAGTCTTAAAACATAAACTATCATCGTAAACATTACTGTGGGAAAAAAAAACTCAGATCCCACCATCAATATTTTTCGTCAGACTTATGGCTCCGAATTTCTCCCAATAGGCCCCGTTGCACTCGATCGAATGACTACTGATATCAGTTACAATATGGTGAAATCTCACCCAATATGAAGGGGCAACCGACCCATTCGTCTGCTGTCACCCTTCCAATATGGACCGGATGTCTTTGCCTTAAATCCTAAAATCTGAACATTTTCTTCCTTTAAACATCTATTGAGCGAAATAAAATCTTAACATCGGGGTTCACTTTAGTTAAAACTCATTTTCTTTCTTTCGAAAACCTTTTCACTGAGCGTTCAGCTATTACTTGGAAAAACAGATGTTTACTGTAGAAAGACTATCGCTATTGATGAACAAAGGTTACTGTCAACAGATATCTCTCTCGGGGAATAATGAACAAAGTTGTCAACAGATATATCCCGGGGATCAATAGCAAAT
>KQ987488.1:2707-13162 GCA_001598015.1 Dorcoceras hygrometricum
TTGAAAGGACCGTACTGTACGCTAACCACGACCAACTGGTTCTTGCAGGCACTATCAGTGATACCTAGGGGATCATGGTGCGATGTTGCTAGACGCTCTTACCATGATCCGATGGGCAAGTCCGGAATTGTGATTCCGGAGCCACAATGGTTGTGGGCCCACGGCTAGCTGTATCCCTGAACCATTGAGGGTCACACAAGTACTGGATTCGAGATTCCCGCACGGATACTCAGCTCAATATGTTGAGCACGAGAAGAGGATTTTGGGGAGTGCGACTTCCTAAAACTCAACAGGGGTCAAACCGGGGTTTCCCGCTGTTGAGGGGAAAAACGGTCATTTTGCACTGGGGTTCTGAAAAATGGTTTTTCAGATCATAGTGTTCAGTTTTGGAAACTGAATCGATCGGTCCGATCTGATCGGCGATCGGAGTTACGATGAAGTCTCGGTGGTGGAGATGAACTGAATGTTCATCGTTGGACCCGGACCCGGGCCCGTTGGGCCGGTCCCGGTCCAACTCTTAAGTCTATTTAATTAGACTAAACCTAGACTTAAGACATAACAATACAACATTACACAAAACCCTAAACCTAGTGACTAGTGGCCGCCGCCCCTCTCCTCAAGCCTCGCCGCCGCCGCCGCCACGTGCCGCCGGACTCATATCCGATCGTGGATCGGATTGGCGATATCTACCGCAATCTACCGTGAAGAGCCGACGTTATTGTAACTACGGTTGGAGCCAGGCACAAGTGCCAGCAAGGTAGTGTTTTGAACACCCTATGAATGTCGTAGTATGTAATCGTTTTTTGTATTGATCGTCTCCCGGCATCTATTTTTCTGTTCTTCCGCTGCCTAGCCGGGGGGCGTGATCCGGATCCTCAACACATACAACAATGATTAAAAGGAAACATGATAACTTGAACCCAGAACAACTTTGGCACGCTAGGCTAGGTCATATTTCTCTAAGTAGGATGAACAAGTTAGTTAGGAGTGACCTGTTTGATATGTCAGACATTAACTCCCTACCGACTTGTGAATCTTGTCTTAAGGGAAAGATGACCAAGCAACCCTTCAAGGGCAAGAGTGAGCGTGCTCAAGGCCTATTGGATTTGATCCATACTGATGTGTGCGGCCCGTTTAGTATTGGTACTAAATACGGTCACACATACTTCATCACCTTTACCGACGATTTCTCTAGGTATGGGTACTTGTACTTGATGAAGTACAAGTCTGAATCCTCTTAAAGGTTCAAAGAATTCAAGGCTGAAGTAGAAAATCAATTAGGCAAAAGTATTAAAGAACTTCGATCTGATCGAGGTGGTGAATATTTGAGTGCTAAATTTCAAGACTATCTGAAAGAGAATGGGATTCTCGCACAGTGGACCCCTCCGGCCACACCACAACTCAATGGTGTAGCGGAGCGTCGTAATCGGACCTTGTTGGACATGGTTCGATCTATGATGAGCTTCACTGAAATTCCCATCTCGTTTTGGGGCTACGCGCTCGAAACGGCGGTAATGTTGTTGAACAATGTCCACACCAAGGCAGTGGATAAGACCCCATATGAGATATGGATGGGCAAACCACCCAAGTACTCATATATGAGGATTTGGGGATGTCCTGCTTACGTGAAGCATACAGTGGGAGATAAGCTGGATACGAGATCCGTCTTATGCTACTTCATTGGGTATCCAAAGAATTCCATTGGATACTACTTCTACTATCCGAGCGAAACAAAAGTGTTTGTTTCTAGGAATGCCACCTTTATGGAAAGGGAATTTCTACTCGATAGAAAGGGCAAGATAGTAGAATTCGAAGGGGTTCGAGATCCAATCGAAGTACCAGGTGAGTCTCCCGCACCTCCAGAGTCAACACCAGAAATGGTCGCACCTAGGAGATCCGAAAGGGTTCCTAGGGCTCCTGAGAGATATGGTTTTCTCCTTGAAGATGATCAAGTTGTTGGATCTGATCCAAGAACTTTCAAGGAGGAAATTTCCGATGCTGATTCTAATTTGTGGCTTGAAGCAATGCAGTCTGAGTTTGAATCAATGCATGCTAACCAAGTTTGGACTCTTGTTAATCCTCCCGAAGGAATTGTTCCTATTGGGTGCAAATGGGTATACAAGAGGAAACTTGGGCCTGATGGTAAGGTAATGACCTACAAGGCGCGACTGGTCGCGAAAGGTTACACTCAAAGGCAAGGTGTTGACTATGATGAAACCTTCTCGCCAGTCGCAATGTTCAAGTCAATTAGAATCTTGTTAGCCATAGCCGCATGGTACGACTATGAGATATGGCAAAAGGATGTGAAAACTACGTTCCTTAATGGAAACATTAAGGAAGAGATCTATATGACGCAGCCTGAGGGTTTCAAATCTGTTGGAAGCGAGCATAAGGTATGAAAGCTTCAGAGATCGATCTACGATCTCAAACAAGGATCGCGAAGTTGGAACCTGAGATTCGATGAAACAATTAAGGAATTTGGTTTCATCAAGAATCCCGAGGAGCCATGTGTCTATAAGAAGGTAGTTAAAAGCGCTGTGAAATTCCTCGTACTTTATGTTGATTACATTCTACTCATTGGGAATGATGTAGGAATGCTGCAATAAACTAAAGTATGGTTGTCTAGTAGATTTTCGATGAAGGACATGGGTGCAGCACCCTATATTCTTGGAATACAGATCTATCGGGATAGATCTAAACGGATGCTCGGACTCACCCAAGCTACCTACATCGATACCATACTTAAAAGGTTCTCTATGGAAGAGTCCAAGAGAGGACACCTACCTATGTGCCACGGGGTCACTCTATCTAAGTCTATGTGTCCAAAGACTGATGAGGAGATAGAGAGTATGACACGTGTGCCATATGCCTCGGCAATAGGTAGCATTATGTATGGCATGATCTCGACTAGACCGGATGTCGCATATGCTCTGAGTGTCACGAGCCGCTACCAGGACAACCCTGGCCAATTGCATTGGAAGGCCGTGAAGGATATTCTTAAGTACTTACGAAGGACTAAGAATATGTTCATGGTCTATGGGGGTGGTGAACTGAAACTGGAAGGCTACACTGATTCTAGCTTCCAGTGTGACGTGGATGATTCGAAATCAACCACTGGATTTGTATTATGCTCAATGGTGGTGCTGTATCTTGGAAGAGTTCCAAGCAAGACACCATCGCGGATTCAACCACTGAGGCTGAGTACATCGCAGCAGCAGCTGCTGCTAAGGAGGCCGTTTGGATAAGGAATTTCGTCCAAGAGTTGGGCATCATTCCTAATGGAGTTGGTCCAGTCCCGATGTACTGCGACACACGGGTGCCGTTGCGCAAGCAAAGGAGCCTAGGTCTCACCAAAGATCCAAACACATATTGAGGAAATATCACATAATCCGGGATATTGTGGCTAGAGGTGACATAGCAGTTGAGAGAGTCGCCTCTGCAGACAACGTTGCTGATCCACTTACGAAGCCCTTGCCTGGACCGTTGTTTGAAAAACATCGCGAAACAATGGGACTGCGTCTGATGAGTAGTTGGCTTTAGGGCAAGTGGGAGATTGTTAGAGTAGATGCCCAACTAGCCAACTTGTGGCGTGTGGGTTTATAGACTCTTGTATGAAACAATCTTTATATATGATATTCGCATTTATTTATATGGCATTCTTTACTTTCATTGTGTTGTATGATGATTAACAATTGCGTTGAGTAAAGACCTAGAATACACTAAAGTGTATGTTAGATGTGATAGTGGGTATGACGGCTATCATGAAACACATCTAATAGTCACTGTGTATTCTGAACATGTTCCTAGTCGATTGGGCCGTCAAAATGAGGATAAGGCCGCCCGAGCTAGAGACTAGTATCTGCGATGCGAAGTACCATGTTTCATTGGTAGGGAACATTGTGATGTTCTGAGCGTGCAGATAGATAGTGACCTGGTGATCTATCGAACTACCCTCGTTCGGACTTTCCAAGTGGTTACCATTTATCGAGTGGATAAGTCAGATGTGATAGTGGGTATGACGGCTATCATGAAACACATCTAATAGTCACTGTGTATTCTGAACATGTTCCTAGTCGATTGGGCCGTCAAAATGAGGATAAGGCCGCCCGAGCTAGAGACTAGTATCTGCGATGCGAAGTACCATGTTTCATTGGTAGGGAACATTGTAATGTTCTGAGCATGCAGATAGATAGTGACCTGTTGATCTATCGAACTACCCTCATTCGGACTTTCTAAGTGGTTACCATTTGTCGAGTGGATAAGTCCGAGGTCTTGGTTGAACTGATTAGTCCTCATGACTCGAAACGTCATTGAGACTCTACATGATAGGCGTCTCACTTTGACTCGTTTGCCGACTCACTTGGGGTCATCAGGCGGGGGGATTGGGTGAGACCCCGATGCATGTAGGAGTCGATGCATCATTGTCGAGGATTCACCGCTCGCAGACATGCGTGGATATCCTATGCTATCTGAGGGAATAATAGTGTATAAATCTCTGGCCAGAGTACTAGAAGTGTTTTAGGTAAATGGGTTTACCTAGTTACACTCGTGATGTCACTATTCGATCTCCAAGATGTATGCATAGCTATCGGATCTTTAGCGACTCTCGATTTACCAATGGTCGTTGATTTGATCGAGATATATGGATTGAAAGGACCGTACTGTACGCTAACCATGACCAACTGGTTCTTGCAGGCACTATCAGTGATACCTAGGGGATCATGGGGCGATGTTGCTAGACGCTCTTACCATGATCCGATGGGCAAGTCCGGAATTGTGATTCCGGAACCACAATGGTTTTGGGCCCACGGCTAGCTGTATCCCTGAACCATTGAGGGTCACACAAGTACTGGATTCGAGATTCCCGCACGGATACTCAGCTCAATGTGTTGAGCATACGAAGAGGATTTTGGGGAGTGCGACTTCCTAAAAGTCAACAGAGGTCAAATCGTGATTTGCCGATGTTGAGGGGCAAAACGGTCATTTTGCACTGGGGTTCTGAAAAATGGTTTTTCAGATCATAGTATTCAGTTTTGGAAAATGAGTCGATCGGTCCGATCTGATCGGCGATCGGAGTTACGATGAAGTCTCGGTGATGGGGATGAACCGAATGTTCATCCAACGGGCCCGGGTCCAAATCCATCACTAAGTCTATTTAAAATAGACTTAGGCTTTAATTGTAATGCACTTAACATTAGACAAAAACCCTAACCCTAAGCTCTTGTAGCCACCACCTCCCCTCCTCTCAAAAGCCTCGCCGCCGCCGCCGCCACTTTGTCGGAATTTGTTCCGGCCAATCTTGGCGAGGAGAATCCGTCTATGCCGATCTCGTCAGGCCTTCTAGTGTAGGCTGACGAAGGAGTATCGTATCCGGTCGTGGACCTGATTGACGTAGTATACCACAATCTACCGTGAAGTTCCGGTTTCCTCGAGGAACTGGTCGGAGCCAGGCACAAGTTGCCAGCAAGGTAGCAATCAGACAAAAACCCTAACCCTAAGCTCTTGTAGCCACCACCTCCCCTCCTCTCAAAAGCCTCGCCGCCGCCGCCGCCACTTTGTCGGAATTTGTTCCGGCCAATCTTGGCGAGGAGAATCCGTCTATGCCGATCTCGTCAGGCCTTCTAGTGTAGGCTGACGAAGGAGTATCGTATCCGGTCGTGGACCTGATTGACGTAGTATACCACAATCTACCGTGAAGTTCCGGTTTCCTCGAGGAACTGGTCGGAGCCAGGCACAAGTTGCCAGCAAGGTAGCAATCTAAACGCCCTATGAATGTCATAGATTTGTTTATTGTTTTTATTGTATTGATCGTCTCCCGGCAATCTTTGTTCTTCCGCTGCCTCGCCGGGAGGCGTGATCCGGATCCGCCGCGGCTACCCCAACATTTTCTTATAACAACAGCTACCAGGTGACTATTGGGATGGCCCCTTTTGAGGATTTATACGATCGTAAGTGTAGATCACCGATCTGCTGGGAAGATATTGGTGAGAAGCAGTTGTCTACTCCTGAGTTTGTGCAGCACATGAAAGATCAGATTGAGTTGATTAGGAGTAGGATGAAAGCTGCTCAAGATCGACATGCTAGCTATGCTAATAAGAGACGCCGACCTCTGGAATTCGAAGTTGGTGATCGAGTGTTTCTCAAAGTTTCTCCTTTTAAGAGCGTAATGAGATTCAGATTGAAGGGTAAATTGGCTCCTAGATTCGTTGGTCCTTTTGAGATTGTTGAGAGGATCGGACAGTTGGCTTATAGATTGAGGCTTCCTGATGAGATAGCAGCGATGCATGATGTGTTTCATGTGTCAGTTTTGAGGAAATATGAGGCAGATCCGTCCCATGTGTTGAGGACTGATGAAGTTAGCTGGATTCTACCTTGAGCTATGTTGAATATCCAGTGCAGATTCTGGATAGGAAGGGGAAGCAGTTGAGGAATAAGTTTATTCTGTTGGTGATGATTCAATGGAGCAAGCATGGTCGTGAGGAAGCTACATGGGAAGTTGAAGAGAAGATGAGATAAGAGTGGCCTCATCTATTTGAGCTTTGACAGTGGAGTTGTGTTGGTAAGTTCTAGTGCTTTGTTGTTTCTGCCATGTGCTTGCCATTGATTTCGAGGACAAAATCTCTTAAGATGGAGAGAATGTGAGGACTAGAATTTGCTAAGTACGATTTATTAGCTAATCAGATTTAGTTTAGAATTAGCTAATTGGGTTTCTGACTATCCGGTTTTCAGACTTGAAGACATGGTGATTTTTTCAGAATTTCAGAATTGAGCGGAATCTGGATGTTCAGATGTGTCCTGGTGTGTTTGTGTAAGTTGTCGTAAGCAGGGAGCGAAACACTGTCGTATTGCGTATTCAGATTTGACGCTAGTGAATAAAATCTGCTTATCGCGCGTTGGCAGATGTGAGCGATAGCTGAGGCCAGATTTGAGAGACTTCTGCCTTAGCAATGAGATCTGAACTTATCGGTGAATTGAATTCTGCTGTAGCTCGGACTTGGGGATTTAACTTAAGTGTCGATCAACACTTAGAGTATTTTTGAACCTTTTATTCCTTATCTTCATCCCTGATAACCCTCGATTGGTACTGTTCACCCGAACCATATTTCCGTCGATTTCCGTCGTTTTTCGCCGTCGTTTGGAGCAAGATTGGTAGCGCTGAGCTCGTCTTCTCTAAGGCTTTCGATTGATACCAGTTTGGAGACTGGAGTCATCAGATTTGAGGAGCACGAAGTTGTTGCAGTGTTCGTATGTCTTCGCGACTGTGGACCAGTAGTTCTTATGTTCTTTAACAGCTTTGAATAACTGATTCATTATCGATTTAAGCTTCATATGAGAGGTGAGTAGTGCTCTGTTGGAGTTAGGTAACTGAGTTAAGTTACGAGGCTTTAGAATTTAAGCTGTTTGAGTTCAGATTTGAGTTGATAAGTAGATACTTTGACAGATTCGAACTTGTAGTAGCTGCTGCTGAGTTGCCGTGGAGCTGCTAAGGCAGTAGACTTGAGTTGGTTGCTGCTCCCTTGTTGTGGTGAGATCTGTTGAGGTAGAAGCTGATTGAGGTACGAATTGAGCTAGATTTTAGCAGCTTTGTTATCAGCTTTGGGATATTTCCTTCGTGTATTAGCTGCTGTGTTTCGTATTGACTACTGAATGATTTGTGCTCATATCTGTGTTATGTGCTTGTGATGTTATGCCTTGATTAAGCATGAGTCTGCTGTGCATTCACGCATACATATTGAGCCTGATTCCTTTGAAAGCTTGAACTCCCTTTACACGTTGTCGATCGGTCGGCTGAGTCGTCGTGCCTGAAAGTTGCTGCTCCCTTGTTGTGGTGAGATCTGTTGAGGTAGAAGCTGATTGAGGTACGAATTGAGCTAGATTTTAGCAGCTTTGTTATCAGCTTTGGGATATTTCCTTCGTGTATTAGCTGCTGTGTTTCGTATTGACTACTGAATGATTTGTGCTCATATCTGTGTTATGTGCTTGTGATGTTATGCCTTGATTAAGCATGAGTCTGCTGTGCATTCACGCATACATATTGAGCCTGATTCCTTTGAAAGCTGAATCCCTTTACACGTTGTGATCGGTCGGCTGAGTCGTCGTGCCTGAAAGGTCCAACGTTGTTTTTGATGTGGTGGCCAGCTGAGTCGTTGTGCCTGAAAACCATTATGCCTTGTGATGGTCGGCTGAGTCGTCGTACCTGAAGATCACAAGATGATGAGGATTGATGAGATCTGCACAGCTGAGTCGTTGTGCTATTATTGTTTGCCTACCGATGATTCTTGGTAGCCCTTTTTCATGCATGGTACGATTGAGATATTACATTGTATGATATGATAGATGCTTCTATTGTGCTCTTCGTACTGAGGTTTGATCTCGTTTATTTTCCCTTTTTTGGGCTGCCTTGGTCTGTATTGGCTTTGGCAGGTTCTTCAGGTAACCAAGCTGGACAGAGTGGAGCTTCAGCTGGTCGATCCCCCTTTTGATTTGAGTCCCAGTTGTATTGATATTTATATTGAGCTCGGGGATGTCCTGTGCCTTTATTTATGTTGGGGATCAGTTGTTGTGTGATTGACTATTGTTGTTTGAGTTTCGAAATTAAACTCTTATTTTAAATGATGTTGGATCAGGCCTTCATTAGAAAAATTTTTAGCCCATAATTTTATGATTCTTCCAAATAATTGTGATTAATTGATATATTAGCGCACCGGGCCTGACAATGAACCTCATGCTGTTGGCGCAGCGACGGATCCGGATCCCGCTTCGGAGGCGGTTAGGATAAAATTTATTAGTTTTGGTGATAACAAAATAAGACTAGTTGCTACTGGAAAGTCAGCCGTTGCAATTTTACAGAAGATTATTATCAGTCGATAGTTGATTTCAGCAGGATGTTTATTCAGAGGAAATCAGCAGATGAAATAATCAGCAGATGGTTAGAAATCAGCAGGTGAATTCTTCCAGGGTAATCAGCAGGCGCAAGCATTTGAGAGATAGCGTGTTTTGTTACGGATTACAAAATGACAGTGTTTGGATTAGTCAAAACGACAGCTTTCAAATAAGTTGAAACGGCAGCGTTTTGATCTAGCGCTATAATCTCAGTCATTGGAGTTTGCGTTGATAATTCAGCAGATGGCTACATCGAAATTCAGCAGATGGCTACAGAAGAATCATCAGAGAGCTACAGTGGATTGTTTACCAGTCGATGGAACTTAATGTTAGTGGAAGTTGAACGATGTCGTTTGGATAAATAGATACGACAGCGTTTTGCCTTCGCGCTAAGATTCGGTCGATGATTTTGTGATGGTAAAACCAGCAGGTAGATCTCTTAAGGGGAACCAGCAGGTAGCTACAGTAATCTTGGACCAGCCGATACTTTTTGAAGTGAAATATTTCAAGCAATCAGCTGATGCATATTATCAGGCGATGAAGTAATCAGCCGATGTATTCTTTCAATTGTTCAAGACATCAGCTGTTGTGCAAATCAATGGATCGATTCAAACGCGGCGAAGATTGAATCGTACATATGCCATTAATTGAGGGAACCGTATCAGTACTATTCTTGGTAAATAGTACACTGTATCAGAGAGCGGTTTATGACGTTTGCACAAATATGGAACAACGCCAAATTTGCTCTGACATTGTGCGACTTGCCTCTTAGTGGAGCAGGAATTACGATGTACAAATTTGACAGAAATTCAAACGGGATTTATTTCCTTTGAAGAATTTAATGACCGTTGAAATCAAAGACTATAAATAGCAGAAGCTGGATTGAAGAAAATATCCTTCACACTCATTATCTTGCGGTCACGCTGTCAAAACATTCTCAGAGCTTCCCTTGCATTTGAAATTATATTCACGAAGCTCAAAGACTTGAAGAATACAACCTTAGTTATTCACTGAAATACCTTCAAGTCATCCTCTGGTTCAACCCTTGAATCGTGTTTCTTTGTTTAAGAAACCAGAGGATTTTACAGTCTCATAGAGTTGTATCATTGATTATATCATTTGAGTCTGTAATGAACGTGCTCTTTAAAGCCGTTCAAAAATATTATTCATCACTTGTAAACCAGCAGCTGCGTCTGCGTGGATTGTTGTGAAGATACTAGGAGTTCACTTTGAGCGAGGCTCGGTGACTGGGTGTGTGCAGAAGACCTGTACAAATCAAATCTTCTAGTGATACCTTCCGAAGAGGAAGAAGGGGAGACGTAGGATATTTATATCCAAACTTTCAGAAACAAATTTCTGACTCTTATCTTTTATATTCCGCAAAGTTATTTATTGTTTGTCTGTTCACAAATCGATTGGATTCTTTCCGCACTATCTTTGTTAGCCAAGATATTTGCATTAAACTGAGATCCTTAAGTCTGGTAACTCGGACTTAAGTTTAGCAGTGCTAGTAAAACTTTTAAACGAGAATTTAAAATCCAAGGAGTTCATTCAACCCCCCCCCCTTCTGAA
>KQ987532.1:0-13542 GCA_001598015.1 Dorcoceras hygrometricum
ATGAACCCCTAGAACTGAGCCAGAACCCCTGGAAATTTCCATTACCGAAGCCTCAAGAGAAGGAAGCGTGACATGTCAAAAACCGTGAATCCCATGCATGACATATGAACATAGATGTAAAGATCCGAGGCATACACATAAAATTCATGCATAATTTTCATAAAACAGGTTATTATGATTTAAATGGTGATCAAGGAAATTGATATCACATGCCTGGGTTGAAGAAGATGCGGATCTGCGAGGTACGGACGTTGTAGAGGCGAGATCGGGGCGCAACCGGCTAAGGATCACCAAGCTCCTTCAATGGCTGGAATTTTCAAAACTTTGTGTGTGTGGGGAGGGGAGAAGTCGGCTGATGTATAGACTTGGAGGCTAGGTTTTGTTTAAGATGTGTTTAAGAATAATTAAAGTGCCTAATATGACCCATACTCATTTAAATTAAGGAAATAACAAGGCACTTAAAACCCATACTTGGGCTTTAATAGTTATAAAATTTCGAAATCTAGGCCTCCTTATAATTTAAAATGCCTTAAAACTCAATATACCAGCCCGTATAGGCGAAAAACAGGTTCCCCTACAAAATAATTATAAAAATCCAAATTTTCAGAAATTGTTGCTTAAAATAAACTAAATTCATTCTTAAAAATCTCATAACTTAAAATCTCAACTTATTTTCTTTCCGATCGACCCTAATCTCGTCCACCCGTCCGTAGCTCAAGCAGGCTGAAAAACAACATGCATACCATGCAACATAAAATCATAAATAAATCACATAATAAGGCATGTAATCATCTAAAAATGTTTTTCCCATAGTCATGCACCCATTTCTACGTAGTCAGGAAATTCTAGGCGTTACAATTGTTTTGCGTGGTTTTACTCTAAGTTGAGCACGAGGCCTGACAGCTTTTCTTAGCACTTTGATCATTCAGATTTCGCTGGGGCTGAACTTTTACCCAAATAGATTTGGCCTTCGTCGAACCACGTCTTTGCTGGTTCGGAATAGATGATTTAGATCCAGATTTCGCTTTATCTTTGTCAAGTCTTTTCTTTAGCCAACTAGGCTTGTTGTTCTCAGGCCTGGTATAAGCAATACCAGCTTTACCCTTATAGTTCAGCTTTGGTGAAATCTGATCATCGTACTTCACCGACTCACAAGTGTCATGTGCCACACTGGCTTTGACCAAGTTCATTTTCTTGAACTTGTCATAGGATAGATCTGACTGAGTACTGGTTTCCCCGGAGCTGCTTTCACCAACACTGAAACCTAAGCCAGATTTAGCATTCAATGGATTTTGGGTCTCATGCAGCTTTCCCAAAGAAACAGAAGACTTTGTCCAGGAGCTCATCACATGATTTAATCTCTCGTTTTCAGATGTGAGCTCACAATACTTATTTCTCAAAGATTCATTCTCAATCATCAGCTTACTCAACTCTGTCTTTAAACTGTCAGTATCCTCAAGCTGAGCAGTGCTTGATTCAACTGTACTATTTTTCAGACCATTGTTTTCAGCTTTGACTTCCTCGAAAGTCTGAGACAACTTACGGTACTCATGCACCATTTCATTTAGTGTGTTGATAAAGTCCTCTCGTGTAAATTCAATATTGGAAAAATAAAAATACCTCATCATCCGCAGTTTGGTTGGCCTTTTTGTAGTGAACCTCTTCTGGCTCACTATCACTGGATGAGGAGCTGCTAGATGTAGTCTCCGAGTCTGAATCCGCCCAGTTCTTGTTTCTCTCCTCTGCAACAAGTACTTTTCGATCATTTTTTCGATT
Organism: Dorcoceras hygrometricum; assembly: GCA_001598015.1. Taxonomy (NCBI): domain Eukaryota; kingdom Viridiplantae; phylum Streptophyta; class Magnoliopsida; order Lamiales; family Gesneriaceae; genus Dorcoceras; species Dorcoceras hygrometricum. Next base: position 1,777 of record KQ987532.1, read on the forward strand.
GGGCCTCTTATCATATATGGTCCTTCTTCTCTCTGTGGACCTTCGCAGATTTGCGTCAATTTCTCCCATATCTCCTTTGTTGTAGCACAGATCTTGATTTTGTTAAACATATTCTTGTCCAGCGTCTTGTATAGAATATCCCTGGCTACGTTGACCAAGTTAGCTTTCTTCTTGTCCTCAGTTGTATACTCAAATATGTTCTTTTAAAATATGCGTAGGTGTTCAGTTGATACCAATTGATAGGATCAATGGAATCGAAAATATGTTTAAAATATGTGTAGGAGTTCAGAAGGGGGGGTTGAATGAACTCCTATAGATTTTTAATTTTTTGAAACCTTAAAACAGTTTTACGAGCCTTCGCTTAACTCAGATCTGAGCGATCAGATTTGAGGCTCTCAGTCTAAAGCTGTTTTCTCGACTAACAAAAATTGTGCGGAAAGAAGTCGATTAAACAGTGAACAGTTGTGTAAAATATAAACACGATGCAATAAGTAAAAGTGAAAGGTTCAGAATTTGTTTCTGGAAGTTCAGTTCTTAAAATCCTATGTCTCCCCTTCTTCCTTTTCAGGAAGGTTCCACTAGAAGATTTGGTGAATACAGCCCTTCTGTCTTCACCCGATCACTGAGCCTCGCTCCAAGTGAAATCCTAGCAACTTCTACTAACGCAGATAACACTGCTGGGTTACAAACAATCGTAATATTATAACTGCTTCAAGAAGCACGTTCGTTACAGACTCAAATCTGAAATATACAATTAACTACATATCTCGAAGATTTATCTACTGAAAACTTGAAAAGAAATGTTCTTCGAGATTGAACAATAGATAATTTTTGAGAGTTTGAAAATTTCCAGTGAGCGTAAGAATGACAGAGTGCGAGAGCGAGAGAATCAGAAATCTTTTCTTATCCAAAATCACCGAGAGCTTAAAAATGTTCGAGAGCTTCTCTGTTTGAATTCTCCAGCTATTTATGCTCTCCCATCTTCAATGGTCATTAATTAGCCAGTAGACACAAACCATATTTTCATATCTTCATCGTATCACCGCATTAAATGCTCCATTAATGCTATGCAAAAGGTTTTCTGATCTTGTCAGAGCTGAGTTGACTTATATACCAAAGAAGGTAAAAATCGGTTGTACCAACTCTGCGTACTGTGCAACTATACTCAAAGTAGCTATGATCTTATCTCTTCAATTCAAATTGTCTAATAGGCTTTATCTGCTTAAATCATGACCATTGATTAACTCAATTAACATCTGATAACATCCGAAGATATTCGAAGCTTGCAACTGTTTTAGCACTGAAAACTTAAATCTGCTCTCTTTCCCTTTTCGAAAATTCCCTTTCAATCAATACTCTCTGTAAGATCTGAAATAATCTTATAAAAGTCATATTGTGATCTGAACTAAGTTGTTTTCAGTACTCTTGCTGGATGTCTAATGATGAGGTTCTGTGCTGATAGACAAAGATGGTCTAGTTAGAACGATGTTCTGGTCTGATAAGCTTAACTTATCTATTGGAACATCTCCAAGCTGTTTTCAGTGCCCTTTTTTTATTCTAATCTGGTATGATTCGTTCAATGATTTCAGTTCATAATTCGATTTTTCGAAGTTTTTCGATTTAAGTCACGATCTATTTATTTCCCCTTAACTGATCTTAAGTTCGCGATCTGTTTATTTTCTTGAGCTAAGTTTAAGTCATGATCTGTTTATTTCCCCTGAGCAGATCTTAAGTTCGTGATCTGGTTGTTTTCTCGAGCTAATTCTATGTCACAATCGTTTCTTTCCTTCAGCTATACTAAACTTTTGATCTGCTTTCATTTTTCAATCTGAGTTGACTTTGTTTGACATTGTAATCCAGTCTGCTCGTTTAAGTTGTGTTGACTTTTCCTAATCTTTTTTGACCAAACATCCAGTTCTTATTTTCTATTCCAAGCTATTTTACGCTCGCTTTTTGTTTTCTACTTCGAGCTGAGAAGATTCATCTTAGGTCCACTCTGGACTGATACTGTAATCTCAAGTTTAATTCTTCTTTCCATTAGCTTTGATTCGAAGGTATAACTCAAATCTATTTGAAGTTATACCCAATTTCAAGAAATAGTTCATCATCTTAGAGCTTTGCTATCTGTTTTTCGTTCCTATAGCCTAAGCCGATTCGAGTTTCCTCTTAAATTTAACTCTGACATACTCCCAGTAGCTTTCAAACATCAAATGAGTTTTAAAATAGCAAACCATATATGTATGCAATCTTATTCAGATCAGATAAAAGCAGTTTTAAATAAATTTTTACAAGAATTTTAAAGAAAGTTTCAGCATAGAAAATGTTTTAATGATATATGGCAAGGAGACGAATGTAGAAGTTTCCCTGTCATATATCATACATTGTAACATATGATCTTCCTTGGCAGCAATATCTGAAACTGAATCCAAAACTGCCAAGCGACGAAGACTGAACGAATGAAAGAATGAAACAATCTCTTCTATAACAGCTTCTCTTATCTGTACAAGAAATTCAATATCTGCACAAATCAACGTAAACATTTCTTTGACCGGGTGCCCTTTTATTTCCTCTTTATCTACAAGGGGCTCCTTCCCTTTGTCAGCGGCATAAATCTGTGGAAGGCTGGCCTTGTACCAGTCCCTTTCCCTGATCTGAATACCGTGTCCAAATTTTATCTTTGTAGGTTCCTCAGCCATAATAGAGGGAAGCATCATAGCCTCTAAAATCTGCTTCAGAATGTCACCAATAGAAATGGACTCTTCATCAGACAAGGTTGTCTCGGTACGCTCCAGAACCTTGCTCAAGGGCTATGTGTCCTCAGAGTTAGCCTCTAAAATCTGCTTCAGAATGTCACCAATAGAAATGGACTCTTCATCAGACAAGGTTGTCTCGGTACGCTCCAGAACCTTGCTCAAGGGCTATGTGTCCTCAGAGTCAATAATCTTCTCCTTCTCCGTCTCCTTCTCCTTCTCCTTCTCTTTCTCCTTCTCCTTCACTGTCTCAAGCAGAGGTCCTTCTTCATTGGATAACACCTTGAAACTTATGACCTCATCATAATTAGTGATAGATGAGACATCTATCCTGCTCTCCATCTCCTCTATCTCCATCTCAGCTGCAATAACCTTTGAAACAATCTCCTCAACTGATACCTCCTTATCAGATTCTTGCAAAACAAATTTTCTTTTTGATGCACGTCGGCGTCGAGCACTAGGGCTCGCAGCCGGTACAATAGAAATTGGCTCGGCCTCTGTTGCCACTGGTACCAATGCAAAACTCTTCTCTGTGGGAGCAGCTCTCCCCATAGTTGTCCTTTTCTTCTTTTCCGTAGGCTCAGCAACAGCAGGAGCTTGTATCCTCTTAGCTACAGCCTTCTCAACCATTTTCTCCACTTGCGGCTCATCAGTCTCCTCTTCAGAAGTAATATTCTTGTTTTTCGCAACATACGTGCCAACAGTCTTGGCCGTAAGGATCTTAAGAGGGGGAAAGGTCTTCGCCTCTCCCACAGTCAAATCTGGAGCACCCTTCAGTAACGCACATATTTGAGGTGCAAACCCATTGTCTTGCTTCGTTGTGGGAGTTACCATATCCTTTTGAATATTAAACAAAAGTTTGCTCTAGTTGATCTTTAGGCCGAAGTGTATGGCCGTCATCAGTAGAAACCTTTCATGAGTCACCGCGTCAAAAGATCCAGCTTTGACAGTAACAGTCTTGGTCAGGATATCGTTCATCAATCGGAACTCGATTTTCATCTCCCGCTTCTTGCAGAAGGTCTTAGTCTGTTCACCGCCCGTAGAGAATGCATTCCTTGCATCAAAAACCAAATCTTTTGGCGCTTCATCCACTGAAGTCAGCCCTTCTGTCGGTCGGTTAAACATTCCAGCAAACCGGTCCTCCTCAATTTCAATAAACTTCCCTGAAACTGCACTAACAACTGTATTTCCAGACACAGTAGCATTCAAAAATAAACTCTCCAAATCCTATTCATAAATCACTGAAGGACAACCCAAAATCCACGGAGTCCAGTCGACTCGAGAGCTTTGAACATACCAACCATTCCTTCATCAGAAATACTCAACACTGAATCGAAGTTAACCTGAATGGTGTTCTGGATCAAATAGGATGCCCTTTATGTTGAATATTTGAAGAAAGATACGCCGAGAACGAAGATTATCTGCACAGAAAGCACTTGAAAGCAGGAGAATATTTTTCACAAGATAAAAGTTAGAGATAAACGAAAAGGCGTATGTAAGAGAAAGGAATATGAAACGGTACGCGTTAACAATGTTGATGTGAAGTTTCGCATGATGACAACACACGTGTCAATCATCCGATGACGCGGTCAGATTTTGAAATGATTTTGAATTTTAACCACGAGGGTGAAAAAGTATAAACGAGCACCATTTAAAAACACGTCACAGCCTTGATCTGTTTAATGTTCCAGCTGGGGTATTGTCAGATCTGATGACATATAAGCATCAAATGTATATACGTGAAATATGAATAGATTCAGATCTCACACATTCAGCTGACTCAGCACTTATTAACTCAGATCTGTTATTTCCCCTAAAGCTGAGGTTCTCCCAACGCAATAGTTTACCAAATCTGAAGTTCTCCTCGTTCCCCCTGAACAGAAAACCCAAATCTGAAGTAAACAAAAGCTGTTCAACCTGCAAAATTTTAGCACAATCATAGATTAAGACAGTTCTAAGAGACCAAGATTGTTTCAAAAATATGAAAAGTTAGCATCCGGTAGAAGCTTTGTGAAGATATCAGCAACTTTCTGACCTGTTGACACATACTCTAGCTGAACGTCCTTCTTGAGCACGTGATCGCTTATGAAATGATGCCCGATGTCTATGTGATTCGTTCTCGAATGCAGCACAGGGTTCTGAGTGGCACTGGTATTGTCACAGAAAATAGGAGCTTTAGAAGCATCAATGCCATAGTCCTTGAGCTGATGTTGAATCCATAAGATATGAGCACAGCAGCTTCCAGCCGCTAGATACTCTGCTTCAGCTGTGGACGTAGCAATAGATGTTTGCTTCTTACTGAACCAGGAAATCACGATCTCCCAAAAATTGACATGTACCACTTGTGCTTCGCCTATCAATCCTACATCCTGCGTAATCTGCATCGCTATAACCAATTAGTTGAAAGCTGGAATCTTTGGGATACCAAAGACCCACATTGGAAGTACCTTTCAAATATTTTAAAATCCTTTTTACTGCAATGTAATGCGACTGTTTGGGCTCAGCTTGGAATCTAGCACACATACAGAGAACAAAAATGATATCTGGTCTACTAGCAGTTAAGTATAGCAATGAGCCAATAATACCGCGATACAATGATACCTCTATTGCAGTTCCAGCTTCATCTTTATCCAATTTGATTGAAGCACTCATCGGGGTCGCTGCTGCTGAACAGTTCTCCATTCCAAACTTCTTCAGCAGTTCTTTCGTGTATTTAGCTTGATTGATGAAGATCCCATTCTCATGCTCTCTAAATTGTAAACCCATAAAGAACGTCAGCTCTCCCATCATGCTCATCTCGAATTTATCCTGCATCAACTTAGAAAGTTTCTATCACAGTTTGGGGTTAGTTGACCCAAAGATAATATCATCAACATATATCTGTACCAATAGGAAATGATCATTCTTGACAAATTTAAAATGTCTTATCGACTGTGCCTATCACAAAATCATGCTCGACAAGAAATTTTGATAGTGTGTAATACCAAGCTCTGGGTGCTTGCTTCAACCCGTATAGTGCTTTATCCAGTTTGTAAACGTGATCTGGATATGTATGATTTACGAATCCAGTAGGTTGTGCAACATACACTTCGTCAGTCAATATGCCATTAAGAAAGGCACTCTTTACATCCATTTGAAAGACTTTGAAGTCTTTGTATGCAGCATATGCAAGAAACATGCGGATGGCTTATAATATGGCTACTGGAGCAAAGGTTTCATCAAAATCTATTCCTTATAGTTGTCTAAAACCTTGAGCTACCAATCTATCATTGTTTCTAATCACAGCACCATCCTCATTTATCTTGTTCCTAAAGACTCATTTAGTTCCTATCACTGAATGATTAGTAGGTCGAGGAACTAACTGCCATACATTGTTTCTATTAAATTGGCTAAGTTCATCTTGCATAGCATCTATCCAGCTTGGGTCTGCTAAGTCTTCTTCTATCAGCTTTCGGTCTATATGAGATATAAATGCTAAATTGAAGTACTCATGCATAAGCTGGCCTCGTGTGCGAACAGGAGAGTGTACATTGCCTATGATCTGCTCAGGTGGATATTTCTATTCCACCGAAGGTCAGATCCGATTTGATTTGCTCCTTGTTCTGCTTGGATGTCTGGGTGAATGGATTCATTAGATACCAATTGATGTGCACGTTGTTCCAGATTTGGATCAGATACCAATTGATGAGTTGCGTTGATAGCTTGTGGATCTGAAGCTGGTCTTGATACCGATTGATGTACTGTAGAATCTTCTTGCGCATCTTCTTGTGCATTTGTTGTTCCATCACCCGCAGCTGGCACACTAGTTGTGATCTGTTCCTGAACTTAGTCAACGTTAGTCAAATCAATGACCTAAATGTTACCTATCATATCTGCTTGCGCATTATCGTGTGGTGTGTCCAGAGCTGGTTGTATCTCAGCTGAATGTAAAATTTGTGGCACGTCATCACTTGATTCTACTAAGCTGGTTGATTCCAGACGTGTGCACAAATCATTCAAGCTCACAGCTGGGTTGGAACGAAAGCTGGTTTTATCGAATACCACGTGAGCTGATTCTTCAACCATCAAACTCCGGTTGTTAAACACTCTGTGCGCTTTGCTCATGGCTGAGTATCCAAGAAACAAACCTGCATCAGATTTTGCATCAAAAGCTGCTAGATGCTTTTTTCATTATTGTGAATGAAACATCTGCATCCGAACACCCTAAAATAAGATATATCAGGTTTCTTGCCACTCCAGATTTCATATGGGATTACACCATGAATCTTGTTAATCATTGATCTGTTTTGAGTGTATCAAGCTAGATTTTTGAGAAATGCCGGAATCATAAATCATAGTTCGAGCAGCTTCTTTTAAAGAACGGTTTCTCCTCTCAGCTAATCCGTTCTGCTGAGGAGTTCTAGCTGCTGAAAGCTAATTCTTAATTCCAATGTCTTGCAGATAAGAGGATAATTCTTATTTAAAAACTCAGTACCTCGATCACTCCTTATCCGATTGACAGTACAAGATTTGTCATTTTGTAAACGTTTTGAAAGCTTAATCAACTGGTCAGCGGTTTGATATTTAGATTTTAAAAACACCACCCATGTAAATTTGGAAAAATCATCATCAACAACAAGGGTGTAATTTGTTCCTCCTAAGCTGGTTACGGGTATAGGACCAAAAAGATCCATATGTAAAAGCTCTAAGCTTTGGGCAGAACGAATACCGCTTTGCTTTTTAAATGTAAAATGAATTTGTTTTCCCAGTTAACATGCAGAACAAATCTTGTCCTTTGAAAAATTTATTTTTGGCATACCATAAACCAATTCAAGCTTACTCAATTTGGCAAGAGTTTTCAAATTTAGATGGTTCATTCTCTGGTGCCACAGCCAGCTCTTGGAAGAGTCAGCTGCTAGGGGATAGCTTATGATTTAAAAACTCAGTACTTCTATCACTCCTTATCCGGTTGACAGTACAAGATTTGTCATTTTGTAAATGTTTTAAAAAGCTTAATCAGCTGGTCAACGGTCTGGACTTTTGATTTTAAAAAACAACACCCATGTAAATTTTGTAAAATCATCATCAACAACAACCAGGGTGTAATTTGTTCCCCCTAATCTCGTTACGGGTATGAGACCAAAAAGATCCATATGTAAAATCTAATATTCGGGAAGAACGATGACCATTTTTCTTTTTGAAAGTAGACCGAATTTGTTTTCCCAGCTGACATGCTGCACAAATCATGTCTTTAGAAAAGTTTATTTTGGGCATACCAGAAACCAATTCAATCTTACTCAATTTGGCAAGTTTTTTGAAGTTCAGATGGTTCATCCTCTAGTGCCACAGCCAGCTCTTGGAAGAGTCAACTTCTAGGCAAATCTGTTTAGATCCCAGATGCTCTGACCAGTTGACAATGTAGGTATTCCCCGATCTGTTTCCTACTAAAACTGTCATCCCATCTGGATTTGAACTTTGCACGTGTGCTTTTGAAAGTTAACCGTGTAACCATTGTCACACAGCTGACTTATACTAATAAGATTATAGCACAAATTCCAACAACTAAAATATCATTAATTGAAAGATTACCATGGGTAATCTTACCCTTACCCACAGTGTTACCATGAGAATTGTCGCCAACTACAATTTTAGGTCCTTTGTGTGGCATCATATCTGATAACAACTTTGAGTTACGTTACCAGTCCCTCGCACAGCCACTGTCCAGATACCATATGCTTGATTCCTCTGAAGCTCTATACATGTTATCCTGCAATGCAATTATAAACTTTTGGTACCCAATTTTACTTGGGTCCAGATTGGATTACCCCTTTCGGGACCCATACTTGAATTACCTTTACAGTTTTCCCAGTATGGACATCCACTAGGGTTCGTGCAGAATTATTATGTGACCTGTTGAGCTTTGGTTTTGTATTCTGACCATTCAGATCACGTTTGGGCGAAAATTCTCTCCATATGGATTTGATCTTCGTTGAACCACGCCTTTGCTGGTTAGGAACAAACGACTTAGGTCCAGCTTTTGCTTTGTCCTTCTCAAGTCTGTTCTAGCCAGCTGGGCTTTCTGTTCTCAGTTTTCTTGAACTTATCATCTGCCAGATTTTACTGAGTACTTGTTTCCCCATAGCTGCTTTCACCAAAGCTGAAACCTAAGCCAGATTTGTCATTCAATGGCTTCTGGGTCTCATGCAGATAGCCTAAGGAAACAGAAGACTTAGTCCAGGAGCTCATCACTTGACTTAATCTCTCATTTTCAGATGAGAGCTCACATGACTTTGTTCTCAAAAGATCATTCTCGATTCTCAGCTTACTCAACTCAGTTTGTGTACTGTCAGATTCCCCAAGATGAGCAGTGCTTGGTTCCACTGAACTATTTTTCAAACATCCGTTTTTAGCTTTGATCTCCTCGAATTTCTGAGATAGCTTTTGGTACTCATGGACCATTTCATTAAGTGCTTTGATGAGGTCCTCTCGTGTAAATTCACTATTAGAGAAGTCAAATACCTCATAATCAGATGTTTAGTTGGCCATCAAGCAGTGAACTTATTCTTGCTAACTCTCACTGGATGAGCTGCTTGATGTTGAATCAGAATCTGAGTTCGCCCAGTTTCTATTACTCTCCTCGGCAACAAGAACCTTTCGGTCATACTTCTTGTGGGGCCTCTTCTCAGATCTGTTTCTCCTTCTTTCTTTGGACCATTCTATGGACTTCTTGTCATCTTTCTTGGGCCTGTTGTAATCTGCTGCGAAATGCCCTGGTCTGCCACAGTTATAACAATTTAAACCAGTAGTAATCTTGTCATCTTTATGAGCATTGTTATAATTGAAAGAAGGGTTGTGAGTTCTTCTCATGAATTTCCCAAACTTCTTAACGAAGAGGGACATTGCGTCGTTTCTCAGTTGCTCTGTTGACTTGCTAGGTGATCATTGTTCTGAAGTAGTAGCAGCAAGAGCTTTGGTAGGTTGCGAGGTTGATGGTCCAGCCTCAGATCTGGTCTCCAGTTCAAACTCATATGCTTTAAGATTTGCGAATAGACCGTGTAGTTCAAGCTTGTTCAGATCCTTAGACTCTCTCATCACCATCGTCATAACATCCCACTCCCTTGACAGTGCTCTCATCACTTTGAGGGCCAGTTCTCTGTTGGAGTATTCTTTGCCAAGACTGGTTAGCTCAATCACAACAAAACTAAATCTCTCGTCGAACTCCGTCATCTTCTCTCCCTCTCGCATCTTTATCGACCATATTTCTGTTGGGAAACCGTCATCTTGTTTTTTTTGGTCTCATCGTTGCCTTCACACAGAATTGTGTCAACTTCTCCCAGATCTCCTTGGCAGTGGCGCAGGTCTTTATCTTGCTGAACATGTTTTTATCCAGCGTCTTATATATAATGTCCTTTGTCACATTGTCCAAGCTGGCTTTCTTCTTGTCCTCTGGTGTATACTCCATTCGAGTTTTCTCAATCCACTGTGGAGCACCAGAAGTAATCGCCATAGCCGTATTTGCCTTCATAATCTTCATGGGTCCATCTGAAATGATGTACCACATGTCATCATCTTGCGCGGTCAAATGGGGTTGCATCCTGATCTTCCAGTCGTCGTACTCTTCCTTCGAAAACATTGGCATTTTATTGTGAGAAGTAGACATACTTAACTGTAAGCACAATGATCAGACTGTTCAATGACTGAGATGACAAAGCTCTGATACCAATTGATAGGATCAATGGAATCGAAGATAGATTTAAATTAAGCCCAGGAGTTCAGAAGGAGGGGTTGAATGAACTAATTCGATTTTAATTTTTTGAAACCTTTAAAACTGTTTTACAAGCCTATGCTTAACTCAGATCTGAGTGACCAGATCTGAGACTCTCAGTCCAAATCTGTTTTCTCGGTTAACAAATAATGTGCAGAAAGAAACCGGTTAAACAGTGAACAATTAATAGTAAAATGCGATGAAAGTAAATAGAGAGATAGGTGTTGGGAAAGCGGTGGCGGATCCGGATCCCGTCTTCCGGCGGCGCAGCGGAAGTTTAAAATTAAGCATCGGGAAACATTCAATACAATACAAACAACACTATAAACCATTCATAGGGCGTTTCTCAGGGTGTTACCTCGCTGGCGACAGGAGCTTGGCTCCAACCAGAATCACAGGGAGACTGGCTCTTCACGGTAGGCGGCGGTAGATTACGTCTAATCAAGTCCATGATCGGAAGAAAGGTTCCTTCGTCAGCCTGCACTAGCAGGCCTGACGAGATCAGCACGGACGGAAACTCCTCTAAATAGTGATCGGAACAAGTCCGATCAACGTGCGGCGGCGGCGGCCGACGGCGCTTGGGCGGCGGCCGGCGGCGTGAGGCTTTGGAGGAGAGTAAGGGGGCGGCCATGTAGGTCTAGGTAGACTAGGGTTGTGATGTGTTAGTTATGATTAATGAAGCCCTAAGTCTCTTTTAATAAGACTAGTAATGGACTTGGACCGGCCCAACGGGCCCGGGTCCAAACGACGATATCCATCACTGCGACTTCATTACAACTCCGATCGCTGATCAGATCGGACCGATCGACTCAGTTTCCAAAACTGAATATTATGATATGAAAAACCATTTTTCAGAACCCCAGTGCAAAATGACCGTTTTGTCCCTCAACAGCGGAAATCACGATTTTACCCCTGTTGACTTTTAGGAAGTCGTACTTCCAAAAATCCCCCTCCTATGCTCAACACATTGCCATCACTGCGACTTCATTACAACTCCGATCGCTGATCAGATCGGACCGATCGACTCAGTTTCCAAAACTGAATATTATGATATGAAAAACCATTTTTCAGAACCCCAGTGCAAAATGACCGTTTTGTCCCTCAACAGCGGAAATCACGATTTTACCCCTGTTGACTTTTAGGAAGTCGTACTTCCAAAAATCCCCCTCCTATGCTCAACACATTGAGCTCAGTTTCCGTGCGGGAATCTTGAATCCAGTACTTGTGTGACCCTCAATGGTTCAGGGATACAGCTAACCGTGGGCCCACAAC
>KQ987720.1:0-30940 GCA_001598015.1 Dorcoceras hygrometricum
TGTTCAAACGGAACTTATAACTTATAAGTTGTTTTAGGAATTTATAAACTATAAGTTTTTACTTTGAATAAGTTGTTAAAGTATCTAGATAAACTTATTTTGAACAATTTAAAGATATTAATGTGCATCTTTTTAATGGTAAACAACTTGACAATCTATAAGTAGTTAGTAAGTTTTTTTGAAAAAAAAATTGAAGAGCTTGTAAGCTCATAAGCTCAGTCAAACGACCTCTAAATATTGTTAAAATCTTATTCCTATATTTTAACAATTTAGTTCATAACTAATGTAGACAGATAGCATTGACCTCAAGAATGACTTACAAGAACTATAATTGAGAATCAACACATCTCCATACATACTTTCAATCTTGTCGTTCCATGTTGCTTACGTTTCTGCTAGGTCATATGAGGCTCTACACCACTCAAACTTGTCAGTATTCACTGCCTTGGTCAGATAATCAACCATATCCACACTTCATTCCTCCATCTCGCACAAAGTGAAATCGTACTCCAATGTGTTCAGTCCTGTAATGAAAAGCTGGATTCCTTGCAATGTGCAAGGCACTCTGACCGTCACAAAACAAAACAAATTCTTTCTTGTTTGTGCCCAAGTTCCTCCAACAACCTTTCAATCCATATAGCCTCCTTGCAAGCTTGAGTAGCTGTCATGTACTCTGCCTCTATTGTAGATAAGGAACTGTCTGCAGTTTTGAAGCCCAACTTACTGCACCTCCTGCAACTGTAAACACATAACCAGTAGTAGCTTTTCTCTTATCCAGATCAGCTACATAATCTGAATCAACATAGCCCCTGAGTGTCAAATCTGATCCTCCAAAGCATAATGCAACATTTGAGGTACCTTTAATGTATCTAAGGATCCTCTTCATCGTGCTCCAATGCTCTCGTCCAGGATTCACCATGTACTGACTAACTGCTCCCACTGCTTGTGCAATGTCTGGTCTAATACAAATCATTACGAACATCAAACTTCCCACTGTCGATGCATACGATCGAGACATCTCCATCCTCGCTGCTTCGTTGCTAGGACACATCTCAGAGGAACTTGAAGTTAACAGGAAGAGGGGTTGAGATTGGCTTACTGTCTTGCATGCTGAAGCGGTGCAAGACTTTCTTCAAATAATTTGTCTGTGAAAGCCAAATCTTTCTGTTACTTCTATCTCGATGAAATTGCATCCCTAGAATCTTGTTTGCTGATCCTAAGTCCTTCATATCAAATTTCCTAGCCAACTGTGCTTTCATTTCTTGGACACGATCTTTGTTGGGGCCTGCTACCAACATGTCATCCACATACAACAGTAAAATGATATAATCATTTCCACAAAACCTCTTGAAATATGTGCAAGAGTCTGCACTCAGTCTGTTGTATCCAAGGCTCATGATATATGAATCAAATCTCTTGTACCAACACCTTGGCGCCTGTTTGAGACCGTACAGAGATTTCTTCAACCTGCAAACCAAGTTCTCTTTGTCTGTTTCAGCAAAACCTTCTGGCTGGAGAAAATAAATTTCTTCTTCAAGATCATCATGAAGAAAAGCCGTTTTCACATCTAGCTGTTCTAGATATAGGTCAAACACACAATGCTAACACGACTTTGACTGTATTGAGCCGAACCACAGAAGAAAATATCTCGTTGAAGTCAATACCTTATTTTTGAGCACACCCTTTCACCACTAATCTGGCACGATACCGCTCCACTCGGTTATTACCAGCACGCTTGATCTTATAGACCCATCTATTACCGATGGCTTTCCTCGCTCGTGGCAGTGTAACAAGATCCAAAGTTTTGTTCCTATCCAAACCAATTCTTTCTGCATTGCTCCACAAGGAAACATCTGAGCTTCGAGTAGCATCCTGGAAACTCGATGGCTCACCATCCTCTGTTAATAGACAATATGCAGTATTGCTTTCAGTGATATAATCTGAAAGCCAACCTGGTGGTCTTCTCTCTCGAGTTGACTGCCTCACTTTAGAAACTTCTGACTCAACTAGTTCTTATTCCCCGTGCTCTGGTATTGCTTCACAAGAAATTTGATCTTCGTCCGTCTTATTTTTCACGCCAACCTGGTGGTCTTCTCTCTCGAGTTGACTGCCTCACTTTAGAAACTTCTGACTCAACTAGTTCTTATTCCCCGTGCTCTGGTATTGCTTCACAAGAAATTTGATCTTCGTCCGTCTTATTTTTCACCTGCATTGTAGTAGTTTCTAATTGTGCGCCTTTGTCTCCCTTCATTTTATCTTCCTCAAAGATAACATCTCTGCTGATGATAAGCTTGTGGGCAGTAGGATCCCACAAGCGAAACCCTTTCACTCCATCAGCATAGCCCAAGAAGATACACTTTCTGGATTTAGAATCCAACTTTGATATTTCTTGTTCGTTGTACAACACGTACACATGACTTCCAAATGTATGCACCCGAGAATAATTCGCTGGCTTTCCAGTCCACACATCCATTGGAGTTTTCAAATCAATCGCTACTGACAGAGATCGATTGATAACATGACAAGCAGTGTTTACTGCTTCTGCCCAGAATGACTTGGCTAGATCCGCAGTATTCAGCATAGCTTTTGTTCTATCCAACAAGGTTATGTTCATCAGCTCTGTCACTTCATTTTGTTGAGGCGTATAAGCCGTCGTGAATCGTTTTTTGATGCCTTCATATTGGCAAAATGCATCAAACTCATCACTGGTATATTCTCCTCCATTGTCAATCCTCAAACACTTGATTTTCTTTTCAGTATCAAGTTCAACTCGTGATTTGAATACTTTGAAGACTTTAAAAACAATCGATTTCTTCTTAATTGGATACACCCAACATCTCCTAGAGAAATCGTCAATGAACGAGATAAAATATCTCACTCCTCATAGGGATACGATCGGTGCTTGCCAAACATCATAATGAATCAGCTCCAAGGTGCTTTTACTTTTGGCCGTAGAAGTGCCAAACTTCAATCTGTGTTGTTTACTGGTAACACAATGCTCACAAAAGGGTAAGATCACTTTTGTAAGCCCCAGTAACATCTTCCTCCAGAGAGAATTTCAATCTCGTTCTGACATATGCCCGAGATTTCTATGCCATAACACCGATAATTCTTCTTCCGAACCACTTGATGCAACAGCTAGTTCCGCTTCTTTGTGTGTTTGCCCCAAAAGAACATACAGATTTGCCAAAACCTTTTCCACCTTCATCACCACAAGCGCGCCTTTCACAACTTTCATGATCTCACTCTCGATACGTGTCTTATAGAAGACATCATCCAATTGTCCCAAGGACAACAGATTCTTTTTCAGAACTTCACATGTCGTACCTCCTGTATGGTGCGTATAGTGCCATCAAACATTTTGATTTTGATGGTACCAACCCCAGCAATTTTCAAGGCATGATAATTTCCCATGAATACGGACCCTCCTGAGACTGGTTCATATTTGTCGAACCATTCTCTCCGAGACGTCATGTGCCACATCGCACCTGTCCATGCGTCAAAAAACTTATGCCTGCCTTCTGAAACTGTTGTTGCTTCGTTGAATACTATTTCAGCAACGCCCGAAGTACTTGCCACATTTCCTTGAGAACTTTTCTCAATACTCCTCATACACTCTTTCTTGAAGTGCCCTTTACCGCCACATTTATAACAGTAAATATTTTCTTCTTACTTCGTGACTTTGATCTACCATTCCTGTAACTCCCACTGAAGTCACGTTCAGTTGATCGTCCTCTTATCATCGACAAGGGCTCAACTTTGAAGATACCAACCTGTCTTTCTTATTATTGCGTCGACTTTCTTCGCTAAGAACCGCATTTAAAACATCATTGAAATTTAAAACGTCCGTAAGATATTGTTGGTGATGTTGATGATAAGTTGATCATATGAATCCGGTACTCTGAAGTAGAAGCTCCGCACGTTCTTTTTTCTCTATTATATGCCCCATTGAGGTGAGCTGACAAATAGAGTATTCAGAGTGTGATATGATTGGTCATCGACGAGGATTCCGCCATCCGAAGAGTATACAACTTTTCTCTTTAGGAAAATCTTGTTGTGTAGTGACTTGACCTCGTACATTTTTGTCAGAGTATCTCAAACAACTTTTGCCGATTTTATTTCAGCGATACTCGACAAAACTCCATCTGCTACTGCCAAATGTATATTGGAAATAGCAGCACCATTCATCTCATTCCATTTTTCATCATCCGTGACGTCCCTCGGTCTATCTCCAGTAGCAGCCAAGCAACGCTCTTTTGTTAAAATTGCTTGAATCTTCAATTTTCACAGCATAAAATTGCTGCAATTGAATTTTTCTATCTCGTACTTTGTCGCCATTATGTCAACAATAATTATCCTACCGTCATAAAAATTCAAAAAACTCTTTTCTGATATGGAAGTTCAGTCACAACTGCAACCACAGAGCATGCTCAGAATTTTAAGAAAATTTTCATCAGGCTCTGATACCACTTGTTGGTCTCAGTTGGGGCACCTCGAGATAGAATATTAAATTGGAGAATAAAAATGGATACCGAAATTTTACACCTAAAAATTATTAGGATAAAAACCACGGGGAAGATAAAATATCTACTATAATATTTTGTAGAATTACATCATCTCAACGTATTTCTAAAGAGACACACTCTCTTAATACAGAAGAAATCTATGTCATAAATATAATGGAACACACTCAAAATTATATATAAAATATAAATATATATTTTTATATATATACACACGAGAGAAAGCTGTGGTATTGGATGATTTGCAAACTGAGGGATGACAACCTATTTGTAGTTGCTTCTCACAAAGCTCCGTAGCCAACTTTTCTTATAATTGTGCATTGTATTGTTTGCTGTCAAATGCATTGAATGCATTTAACAGCACATCCCATTTGCTGGCAGAAACTACCGATCTTATTTCCCACGTTTTTCTCCATATTACTCAGCTGTTCTATATCTGTGATCTTTGGGAGAAATAATCTGAACTCAAGTACTACAGATGAAGAATCCCTTCTCGCATTCAAATCAAGAATCACTTCGGACCCTTTTGATGTACTGGCAAGAAACTGTGGTCCTGACCAGAGGATCACAGCTCTGAACCTCCATGGCTGGAATCTTGAGGGCACCATTGCACCAAATCTTGGGAACTTGACGTTTCTAATCTCTGGACCTCGGTTCGAACAGCTTCACGGGTCGAATACCGGAAGAATTATCAGGTCTGCGCAGATTGAGAGTGTTAGACTTAGGAGGAAACAATCTGACAGGCACTGTTCCATTATTTCTTGGTACCTTGACAGAACTTGAGCAGATCTTGCTGGGTAACAACAGTTTTACCGGTGTCATCCCTCGTCTGTCCAACCTTTCGAAACTGGTAATATTCAATGTGCAGGAAAATCATCTGTATGGAACTCTTTTGGACAAGAAATAGGCAATCTTTCTAGCCTACAAGTATTGATCAATACCACATGGGATAACCAAACTTTCATCCCTCCATTGATCTCAGAAACAATAGCCTTTCGGGCACGATCCCCATGAACTTGTGTGACAGTTTGTTGGAACTTAGAGTACTCAGATTATCACGGAACAATCTCCCTGGGGTGATTCCTTCAAAGGTATACAAGTGTACATCCTTGGAGATATTATCTTTGTCGGATAATGAATTTAGTGGAAGAATACCAAAAGAGATTGGAGGGCTGACAATGCTCGAGGAATTGTACCGGCTAGGCTGGAACAATCTTTGAAGAAGGTAAAACACCAAACTAATCCACCTACAGTTACAAAATGCGAGGCTCCGTTTTGGACAAGTTTTTGTGAAAGCGTTTTTAATGTTTTTAAAGTTAAAAAACATCTGTTTGGATAAGATTTTTATAAAATGTTTTTGAAAAATATTTTTAAAAAACTAGTTTGAAGTACACTTGAAGAAGTGAAAGATGTTTTATAATGTTTTTAGAATACAAAATATAGGCAAACTATAATTATCTAAACATTTTTTAATTTAAAAATAATTTTATAAAATAGTTGTCCAAACACATATTTACCTTTAAAAAAGCTTTCAAAACATTTTGCAAGATTATTTTTAAAAACACTTTTATAAAAATATTTTAAAAATATTTGTCCAAAGATAGCCCTATTCTCTTTACTATGTTTACAGAATCCTAGTATTGCAGAGAAGGAAACTGTCTAAAAAATATGATACATGTAGTCATTTCTATTTCAGGGGGAATCCCATCTGTTATCTTCAACCTATCTTCTCTAACAGTGCTTGATCTTTCTTCCAACAACCTGTCGGGAAGTCTACCTCGGGACATTCGACTCCCGACTCTCGAGAAGCTGGGACTTCAGTAAAATCACCAGAGAGGACAAATCTTTCCAAACTTACTTTCAATGTAGAAGTCTGTTGTTTCTATCTCTACGGATAACGAATTCACAGGTGCTATATATACCAAAGCAAGTTGGAAACCTGACTCAACTCATCATCCTGGATTCAGCACTTAACAAGATGACAGGTTTTTTCTGCTTGTTACGCTATCTGATTTCTATGTTTGCATATATTATGCATAATTAATATTCATGCACAATCTTTTTGTTGTAGGAGAGATACCTTGGGAGCTTGGTAATCTTAAACTCGAGGGAATTTACTTACAGTGCGAATGGCTTTTATGGGTCCATTCCAGTTTCCATTTTCAACATTTCAATGCTAATGGACCTGGAGCTTTCTATGGATATATATCGAAGAAGTATATAATCCACGTTATTGTGAAGTATTATCAATTATGTCTGGTTTTCGGTGGTCTCGGTGCATGCAGGAAAGTTGGTGCTTGACCAACTTAATTAAGTCAACCAAACAAAAGGTATAAAAGGCTGGATGTATTCTTTAACGAGAAGTAGCAGAAAAATAAAGATACAGTTGGTTAATACTCCTGGTTTTTCTCCTTCAAGAACAGATGCTGTAAACTGATTAAGATTGGTGATATTCAAGAGTGTATACGCTTGGGAAAAGAAGGGTGTACAAGAGTGAATAGAGTTGATTTGTAAGCATTCTGTTGTTTGTAATTGTGACTCTGTTTCTAGTGAAATTGTTCCTCCCACCCGTGGATGTAGATCAATTGATCGAACCACGTAATTCTTGTGTCTCATTTACTGCTTTATATCTGTGTGTATTAATCGTTAAATTCTGGAACCCATTGAAGAGAATTGAATACATATAGAACAAGCAGTGACAGTAAGTTTCTGAGAATTGAAGTTCTGGAAATTTCTTGAATTTCTTGAAGCAAAATCTCAACAGTTATGTATATATATATATATACATGTGTATCTATTTTAAGATATCATTATATTTTAAGTAGAAACATGAGGATGAGCCACAAGGTATGCCTCAGTAGCGGCGAGGAATTTAACGCTAAGTTCTTTTAGGCTTTTACTTTCTTCCTCAGGGACATGAGTGTGGCCAGGCTTCAAATGATGCCGAGTCTTCCACTTGATAAGGCATCCTCCGTCGCCCGAATCCACAAACCATTTCTCGGACTCTAACGCCTCCATTTTTTCGCCGAACATGGGTCCCTCGATGATGGTTACCTTCACAGCCGGGTTTGCGGTGTCGACGATTTTGAATTTGTCTATCAATGTTGTCCCTGTAGTGTAATTAAAGATTATATATATATACACCAACATCTTCTTTCAAGCCAATCCTTAAGTATATACACCATCAACCTAGCTAGCTTGTGTTCTACGATCGATTCTTTCGAGCTCGAAACATGACGGTGGTCGAATTATCTCATGAACTCAAGGTCAATATCTCCCCAAGAGGATGTTCTAGGCATTGATTATCGATGCACACCACCTACTACCAAAAGCAATTCCCCACATCTTCAAAAGTATCGACATTCTCGAAGGTGAAGGTGGCGCCACCGGATGCGTTAGGAGAACGACTTTCATGATGGTAAAATAATTCAATTTAATTCTCAATTTGTTTCAATCAAATTCAAATATTAAAGTTTGGAATGAGCAAACAAATAAACATGCAGATGCATGCAATATATATATATATATATAATCTTTAATTACACTACAGGGACAACATTGATAGACAAGTTCGAAATCGTCGACACCGCGAACCTGGCGGTGAAGGTAGCCGTCATCGAGGGACCCATGTTCGGGGAGAAAATTGGAGGGTCCGAGAAATGGTTTGTGGATTCAGGCGACGAGGATGCATCATCAAGTGGAAGACTCAGCATCATTTGAAGCCTGGCACACTCATGTCCCTTAGGAAGAAAGTAAAAGCCTAGCCCACAGGGGCACAGGCGAGTTGGTAAGACCTGGGGTGATGTGGGAATAACTTCCCCGGCTTCACGGGTTCGATTCTCGTGTGGCGCATATGCCTCACTGAAATATTGTGAGGGTATGGGCTGGGAATTAGTCCGTTATATGGGTCCTCTCCCCCGGGCCCCTGCCTACTCGTGCATATCCCTCGATTTACCACCTGTATAAGTCAATGGGCCTCTGTCCTATACAGGGGGTTAGCCCATTCATGGGTTAACCTTTCAAAGAAAAAAAAAAAGTAAAAGCCTAAAAGAACTTAGCGTTACATTCCTCGCCCCTACTGAGGCATACCTCGTGGCTCATCCTCATGTTTCTACTTAAGATATAATAATATCTTATAATATATACACATGTATATAAATATATATATATATATACATCACGTGGATTGTATACTTCTTTGATATATATATATATACATATTATATATGAGAAATAAGCTACTTTAGAGGCCAACTTCCAAGAAACATGGGGACTTCACTTCCAAGTTTAGAATACCTCGGTCTAAGTGGCAACAACTTCACTGGAGCAATCTCGGATACTCTAAGCAATTATCCTCAGCTTCTTGTAATAAGCATCGTCAATAACTCATTTACGGGTACGGTACCAGATTTCAGCAATTTAAGCCTTCTTAAGACTCTATCTCTTGCAGGAAATAATCTGAGCGGGGAATTGAGATTTATCTCTTCATTGGCAAATTGTCCTCATTTGGAGATACTGGATCTTTCATCAAACCAATTCAACAGCACCCTTTCAACTTCACTTGGGAACTTATCGAAATCTCTCTGGTATTTCAGCTTGTTTGATAGCCAAATTAAGGGATCCATTCCTTCTACAACTGGAAACTTGACTGGCCTCAAATCTGTTAACTTAGTTGGCAATGAGATAACAGGATTGATCCCGAATACGATAGGGGAACTAACATGAATTGAACAGATATATCTCGAAACAATAGACTGCACGGGCAAATACCCACAGAGGTTTGTCGACTTAACAGATCGAGAGACTTGTACTTGAGTGAAAACATGCTCAACATGGTTCGCAGTAACGGTCAAGGAGATCGTCACGGAGGTCTCCGTTCCAGTTCCGTTATCATTTCACGGAACGGTCCCGTCGCGGAAGTTTTTAAAAAGTATAAAAAAAATAAAGAGTTTAGATAAATATTTTTATAATTGATTGAGCAATATTATTTAATTTACAAATCTAGCATAAAGTAATATTACTGATTATTCAACATTAATTAAAATAGAAAGACATATGAACGAACATGACTTGTTTTATTATCACACTTTCACATTATACAATAAAAATAGTTGAACACGGGTCTTGCTCTTCTTTATAAATTTAGTGATGAATAAAGCTTCATGTTGTTTCTGATATTCACCATCTTGGATGAAATGTCTTGTGTTGATCTCCGAAGTATTTAGTCAATTAATGTGTTGAATATATTAAATACATATATTTTTGAACAAAAAAGCCTAATAGATAATAAATATGGTAACAAAATAATATTAAAATATGGATTAGAAAATAATAAAATCTAATATATTTACATATAAATTTATAATTTAGATTTTAACATATAAAGATATCTGAAAATAATGGACTAATACCAAGATGAATGACGTGAGTGAAGGACATCATTAGTATTCTGGCCGTTCCGTCGTTTTCTCGCCGTTCCGCTGTTTTCTCATCGTTCACTACCAAAATCACGTCGTGCCAGAGCATCCCCCGTGATGACCTAGAACTTTGCATCGTATCCTCCGTTCCCATTCCGGAACGGGCGTTCTGACCGTTCCACGACCATTTCAGCGAACCATGATGCTCAATGGCAGATACCAGCATGCTTTGGTAATTTAAAATCTCTTAGTAGAATGTACTTAGACTCCAACAGATTGACTTATGTGGTACCAAACTTGTGGAATATTGCAGGTCTTTTGAAAAGCTAAACTTGTCCACTAACTTCTTAACTGGAAACATATAATCGGAGATCCCTAATTTGAAGTCACTGTGGAATCTCGACTTGTCTCAAAATTGATTTTCAGGTGATATCCCTATCACTATTGGCGACTTGCAGTCCTTGGATAAAATTGAAGTCATTTCTTCGTTTATACTATACGGTTCTTCGTCGATCTGCTCAGCTCTGTCTAATCTGACCTGCTCGGCTCTGTCTAAATAGATTAGAAACTCAACAACAATTTTTATGTTTATCAAAATTAAGATTTGATCTGTTTCTAAATCCAACAAAATTTTTAATTTGATTTTTAAATTTTTTAACTTATTTTAATAAAAATTTAAGGTAAAATTCATGTATAAGTACATACTAAAGATTTAAGAAAAGATTCCAAGGATATTTTGGGAAAGTAAAATATTAAAATAATTTCTTTCTATAAAAAGATACTTTTTTCCGGATAGTCAAACAACTTGACAATCTATAAGTAGTTAGCAAGTTTTTTCACCAAAAAATATAAAGAGCCTATAAGCTCCAAAACAACTTATAGTGTAACGATCATATTTGTCAAATAAAAATGTGCAAAGCTCACGGGATAAAATTGAAAGGATCCAGAAATTCTAGCGGACGAAAAGCAATTAATTGAATAATTTTGGGACTAAAGTATAATTGCACAGGAATTCCAGCTCACAGCTAGGAAGAAAGCAGTTCAAGGCTGTAAACATATACGATGTATTTATAAACTTCCCAAAGTATTTTAGTACAAAATACAGAGGGTTATACATGGTTTAATCGATACAAAATTCTTTACAACTGATAACTCTCAATTCAAAGCTGAACAAAATAGGAAATCTATAATAACACAGAGACGCAGGTTTCACAATAAACACCTCTGATCTAATCCAACCTGGCCCACCATCAAACCTGATCACCTGCACTTAGGAAAACTAGTGAGCCTAGAGGCTCAACAAGCAAATCTGGATAAAACAAGAGCAGGCAGCACAGGCAATAAAATGCTTTAAACAGTAAACTGGAATCTGGGGCAGTAAACTGCAAACTGTAATGCATTAAGCTGTAAAACTATATTCAGTAAAAGAAGTAATTATCTTTCTTGAATACTCGGTTATATTACAACCAACAGTATTCTTCTTTTCAAAGATGAAGTGTGAACGAAAGCTTTTCTTTAGGTCCTCTATTCGCTTGATCAAGCTAAACTGGTTCCAGGTGGAGCGGGATCCAACGTCACTTAGCCGTTGTATACACGCCATAATCTTTACTCTGTTGGCAGGGCATTCCGGTTCGTCAACCGGTTACCACACACCCTCTGTTGGCAGGGCACTCTGATTCGTCAATCTATTACCATACACCCTCTGTTTACCATCTAAATTTCGTCACATTTACAAAGCTTTTGAAATAAACTTCTTTCAAACTTTCTGTAATCTTTCTTTTCTTCTCTTTTCTGTAAATCTGCTTTTCTTGATCTGAAACAGATCGTTTTTCTTATATAGTTTGCTATTTAAGAATATACGGACATAATGAAGATTTAAGAAATTTTAATTTCCGATGCTTATATATCATCTCGCATGTGCTTGTACTTGTTCTTATTCGGGATATCCTTTCCCGACCCCGCGGGATCCCGAAAATACGGGTTCTCGAATATTCGGGTCCTGACAATTTCGGATACAGGATCGAGTTATAAAATAGAATCCCAATTCTTTTCGGGACGAGAATCAGGGAAGTGGGTTATGAGATGAGACCCTACATGATCCCACCCCTAGGTATAATGAAGATTTAAGAAAAGATTGCAAGGATATTTTGGGAAAGTAAAACATTAAGATAATTTCTTTCTAACAAAAGTAGAGTAAGTTGTCAAACAAATAACATCTTACCTCTTTTAAGACAGCTTATGAACAGTCAAACAACTTGACAATCGATAAGTAGTTAGTAAGTTTTTTAACCAAAAAATTTAAAGAGTTTATAAGCTCCAAAACAACTTATAGCTTACAAACTCGGTCAAACAACCTCTAAAATATTGTTAAAATACTTATTCCTACATTTTAGTCATAACTAATGTAGTAGATAGATAGCATTGACCTCAAGAATGACTTACAAGAACTATACTTGACTTCTGTACTTCAGGCGGCTGGCAAATTTGGTTCAAACGACTTTTCAAACACAATAATGATCATTACATTGTCTTTTTTCGAACCACCGGTGTATATAAAGATAATGTAGGGGTATACAATTATTGAAGAAACGGAAGGAAGGAAGGAAGGAAAGTACATGGTTCCGAGTGGGTCGTGGACATATAATGTTGTAGCTATCAAAGAAAAAAGGAAGGAAGAAAAAAGTAGCTGAGTTGTGATAGCTCATTCAAAGCAACTCAACAAAAAAACACACGACTCGTTAAAAATTCTTTGATCGACTCACATGGTTGGATGGAAAATATATATACGTTGCACATTTCCAACCATATTTCTCACCTCAGACTTGCCTGTAAATAGGCTTCTTCTTGTAATAATGGAACGATCATCCTAGAGCAACAAATAAAGAAGCAAATGAGATAGCTTCTTGAGATCGTTAATGAGTTATGAATCATGAGATAGCACATGGGATATTCAACATTTCATCCCTCCCAAGTAACTGATCTATCGAATAATAGCTTTTCAGGCACGATGCCGATGAACTTGTGTGACAATTCGTCCAAATTAAACGTACTCAGGTTAAATTTGAACAGTCTCTCTGGGGTGTTTCCTTCAAACTTTTACAAGTGTAAATCCTTGGAGATATTATCTTTGTCGGATAATGAATTTAATGGAAGCATACCAAAAGAGATTGGAGGGCTGACAATGCTAGAGGAATTGTATCTAGGATGGAACAATCTTGAAAGTAAAACACCAAACTAATTATAAAATCCTAGTCTCTTTACTATGTTTACAGAAACCTTGTATTGTACAGAAGGAAACTTTCAAAGAAATATGATACATTTAGTCATTTCTATTTCAGGGGGAATCCCATCTGTTATCTTCAACCTATCTTCTCTAACAGTGCTTGATCTTTCTTCCAACAACCTGTCGGGAAGTCTACCTCGGGACATTCGACTCCCGACTCTCGAGAAGCTGGGACTTCAGTAAAATCACCAGAGAGGACAAATCTTTCCAAACTTACTTTCAATGTAGAAGTCTGTTGTTTCTATCTCTACGGATAACGAATTCACAGGTGCTATATATACCAAAGCAAGTTGGAAACCTGACTCAACTCATCATCCTGGATTCAGCACTTAACAAGATGACAGGTTTTTTCTGCTTGTTACGCTATCTGATTTCTATGTTTGCATATATTATGCATAATTAATATTCATGCACAATCTTTTTGTTGTAGGAGAGATACCTTGGGAGCTTGGTAATCTTAAACTCGAGGGAATTTACTTACAGTGCGAATGGCTTTTATGGGTCCATTCCAGTTTCCATTTTCAACATTTCAATGCTAATGGACCTGGAGCTTTCTATGGATATATATCGAAGAAGTATATAATCCACGTTATTGTGAAGTATTATCAATTATGTCTGGTTTTCGGTGGTCTCGGTGCATGCAGGAAAGTTGGTGCTTGACCAACTTAATTAAGTCAACCAAACAAAAGGTATAAAAGGCTGGATGTATTCTTTAACGAGAAGTAGCAGAAAAATAAAGATACAGTTGGTTAATACTCCTGGTTTTTCTCCTTCAAGAACAGATGCTGTAAACTGATTAAGATTGGTGATATTCAAGAGTGTATACGCTTGGGAAAAGAAGGGTGTACAAGAGTGAATAGAGTTGATTTGTAAGCATTCTGTTGTTTGTAATTGTGACTCTGTTTCTAGTGAAATTGTTCCTCCCACCCGTGGATGTAGATCAATTGATCGAACCACGTAATTCTTGTGTCTCATTTACTGCTTTATATCTGTGTGTATTAATCGTTAAATTCTGGAACCCATTGAAGAGAATTGAATACATATAGAACAAGCAGTGACAGTAAGTTTCTGAGAATTGAAGTTCTGGAAATTTCTTGAATTTCTTGAAGCAAAATCTCAACAGTTATGTATATATATATATATACATGTGTATCTATTTTAAGATATCATTATATTTTAAGTAGAAACATGAGGATGAGCCACAAGGTATGCCTCAGTAGCGGCGAGGAATGTAACACTAAGTTCTTTTAGGCTTTTACTTTCTTCCTCAGGGACATGAGTGTGGCCAGGCTTCAAATGATGCCGAGTCTTCCACTTGATAAGGCATCCTCCGTCGCCCGAATCCACAAACCATTTCTCGGACTCTAACGCCTCCATTTTTTCGCCGAACATGGGTCCCTCGATGATGGTTACCTTCACAGCCGGGTTTGCGGTGTCGACGATTTTGAATTTGTCTATCAATGTTGTCCCTGTAGTGTAATTAAAGATTATATATATATACACCAACATCTTCTTTGTGAATTCCCTGCCAAAATCGTATTCCACATTTGCAGAAACAATAAAGTATGCTAGAGATACAATATCTCTAAATGATGTCCAAAAGGCATTAAGAGCAAAAGAAACCGATATGCAATCTGAGCAACAGACACAAAGTAATGGAGAAAATTTAATGGTGCGAGGTAGAACAGAACACAGAACAGACAAGAAGAACCAGAGAATGAGATCGAGAAGTAGATCTAGGACCAAGCCAGGAAAAGGGAAATGTTTCCACTGTCATAAAGAGGGTCACTATCGACGTGACTGTCCTGAAAGGAAGAAAGATCACAGAAAACCAAAGGAACAGGGTGAACTTGCAATTGCACAGGATGGATATGAAAGCGCTGAGGTGTTGTGCATTACTGATGCTCATGCGGACAAAGGCTGGGTTATGGACAGTGGATGCTCCTTTCATATGTGTCCAGTAAGAACTTGGTTTGAGGATTTCAGTGGAGTCAGTGAAGGAGAAGTCATCCTAGGGAACAATCAAACATGTACTGTCAAAGGCATTGGTTCAATAAGACTGAGGTTGGATGATGCCACTGAGAAAATGTTGAAGGATGTTCGCTATGTTCCAGACTTGAAAAGAAACCTCATCTCGCTAGGAGCCCTGGACAGAAAGGAGTCAGTGAAGGAGAAGTCATCCTAGGGAACAATCAAACATGTACTGTCAAAGGCATTGGTTCAATAAGACTGAGGTTGGATGATGCCACTGAGAAAATGTTGAAGGATGTTCGCTATGTTCCAGACTTGAAAAGAAACCTCATCTCGCTAGGAGCCCTGGACAGAAATGGATACACATTCAAGGCTGCTATGGGAAAGCTGACAGTAACAAAAGGCTCATTGATTGTTATGAGAGGATGTTTGAATAATGGGTTATATGTACTCTCAGGAAAAGCAATTGTTAAGAGTCCTTCACTGTCAGCTGAGGAATTCAGTAGTACCAGACTTTGGCACTTGAGACTTGGTCACATAAGTGAAAGAGGACTACAAGAATTAGCAAAACAAGGACTGCTAGGGAATCAGAAATTCACCCCACTGGATTTCTGTGAGGAGTGCATCAAAGGGAAGGCTACGCGTGTGAGGTTTGGTACAGCAATTCATCCAACCAAAGGTCTACTGGATTATATACACTCAGACCTTTGGGGACCATCACAGGCTGAATCTAATGGTGGAGCGAGGTACTTTATGTCGATTATAGATGACTTCACCAGGAGAGTTTGGATATATACATTGAAATTCAAACATGAGGCACTGAAAAAATTCAAACTGTGGCTGAAGCAAGTTGAAAATCAAACTGGGAGGAAATTGAAATACCTAAGAACAGACAACGGTTTGGAATACTGCTCAAAAGAGTTTGATGAATTTTGTCTTAACAAAGGTATAACCAGGCACAAGACTGTCCCAGGCACCCCACAGCAAAACGGCTTGGCCGAGAGGATGAATAGAACTCTCTTGGAGCGTGTTAGATGCATGTTAGTGAGTTCTGGACTTTCAACATCAAATTGGGGAGAGGCAGCTGCTACTGCGTGCTATTTGATTAACAGAAGCCCTTCTGTCCCTCTTGGTTTCCGCACACCCATGGAAGTATGGACAGGAAAACAGCCCTCACTGGATCACCTAAGACCCTTTGGGTGCACTGCTTATGCACATGTAAAGCAAGGGAAGTTGGAGGCAAGAGCACTGAAATGCATCTTCCTTGGATACCCTGACGGAGTAAAAGGCTACAAGTTGAGATGCATTGAACAGGGAAAGGAAAGGACATTTGTCTGCAGAGATGTTACCTTTAAAGAGGATGAGTTTCCCATGAAAAAAGCCTGCAAATCGAAGACTATTCTGAAACAGAAAACTTGAATAAAGAGAGGCTTCAAGTTGAGGTGGAGCTACCAACTTCTGCGACCTCTACTGATACAGAACATGATCTTAATCCAGAAAGAAGCGATACACACCAAGATCAACCAAGCAGATTACCAGATTACCAACTTGTGAGGGACAGGCAGAAAAGAACCATTAAACCTCCTCAAAAGTTTGGATATGCTGAGATGGTTGCATTTGCATTAACTGCTGCTGCTGAAATAGAAGGAACAGATCCCGTTTCTCTAGAGGAAGCTATGAACTCTCATGATAAGTTGAAATGGCTTGAGGCAATGAGAGAAGAAATATACTCTCTGGAAAAGAATCATACTTGGAAGCTGGTACCTCGGCCTGAAAATCAAAGGATTGTTGGATCAAAGTGGATATTCAAAAGAAAAGAGGGTATTCCAGGAATTGAACAACCGAGGTACAAAGCCAGTTTAGTGGCGAAGGGGTACTCACAGGTTGAAGGTCTGGATTTTCATGAAATTTTCTCACCTGTAGTGAAACACAAGTCAATCAGGAGCATACTGTCAATAGTGGCCAGAGAGAATCTTGAACATGCACATGTAAAGCAAGGGAAGTTGGAGGCAAGAGCACTGAAATGCATCTTCCTTGGATACCCTGACGGAGTAAAAGGCTACAAGTTGAGATGCATTGAACAGGGAAAGGAAAGGACATTTGTCTGCAGAGATGTTACCTTTAAAGAGGATGAGTTTCCCATGAAAAAAGCCTGCAAATCGAACACTCAGTCTGAAACAGAAAACTTGAATAAAGAGAGGCTTCAAGTTGAGGTGGAGCTACCAACTTCTGCGACCTCTACTGATACAGAACATGATCTTAATCCAGAAAGAAGCGATACACACCAAGATCAACCAAGCAGATTACCAGATTACCAACTTGTGAGGGACAGGCAGAAAAGAACCATTAAACCTCCTCAAAAGTTTGGATATGCTGAGATGGTTGCATTTGCATTAACTGCTGCTGCTGAAATAGAAGGAACAGATCCCGTTTCTCTAGAGGAAGCTATGAACTCTCATGATAAGTTGAAATGGCTTGAGGCAATGAGAGAAGAAATATACTCTCTGGAAAAGAATCATACTTGGAAGCTGGTACCTCGGCCTGAAAATCAAAGGATTGTTGGATCAAAGTGGATATTCAAAAGAAAAGAGGGTATTCCAGGAATTGAACAACCGAGGTACAAAGCCAGTTTAGTGGCGAAGGGGTACTCACAGGTTGAAGGTCTGGATTTTCATGAAATTTTCTCACCTGTAGTGAAACACAAGTCAATCAGGAGCATTCTGTCAATAGTGGCTAGAGAGAATCTTGAACTGGAACAATTGGACGTTAAGACAGCCTTTCTACATGGAGAGTTGGATGAGGTTATCTACATGGCCCAACCCGAAATGTTTGAAGTAAATACACCTACTGAAATGGTGTGTGAACTCAGGAAATCACTCTATGGGTTGAAGCAGGCTCCACGCCAATGGTACAGGAAATTTGATGATTTCATGACTACTCAAAGTTTTAAACGAAGTGAGTATGATTGGTGTGTGTATCACAAGAGGTTACCTACTGGAAATAAAATCTACTTGCTTCTTTACGTGGATGATATGTTACTCGCAAGTAGAGACAAGCAGGAAATTGAGACAATGAAAATCAAGTTGAGTGAAAGGTTTGAGATGAAGGATCTTGGGCCAGCTAAGAGGATATTGGGAATGGAAATTCAGAGGAACAAACCCAAGAAACAGCTGATGTTAACACAGACAGGATACTTGTTAAAATTCTGGAAAAGTTTAACATGACTCAAGCAAAGGCTGTTCAAACTCCCTTAGCAAATCACTTCAGGCTATCAGTATCTCAATGTCCTGCAACAGAGGAAGAAAGAAGCTATATGCAGACTATTCCATACTCAAGAGTTGTGGGTAGCTTAATGTATGCCATGATCTGCACAAGACCTGACCTGGCCTATTCAGTAAGTCTAGTGAGCAGATTCATGTCAAACCCTGGGAAGGAACACTGGTTGGCAGTGAAGTGGATTATGAGGTATGTAAAAGGCTCTGTCAATCGAGGTCTATGTTTCACAGCTGATAATGAGGAAAATCAGATTGTAACAGGGTATGTAGATTCAGACTTTGCTGGTAGTATTGATACAAGAAAGTCAATTACAGGATATGTGTTTACCATGTATGGAACGACAGTGAGTTGGAAATCTACATTACAATCAGTAGTTGCACTGTCAACAACAGAGTCTGAATATAT
The DNA here is from genome assembly GCA_001598015.1 of Dorcoceras hygrometricum. NCBI lineage: Eukaryota > Viridiplantae > Streptophyta > Magnoliopsida > Lamiales > Gesneriaceae > Dorcoceras > Dorcoceras hygrometricum. Next base: position 18,876 of record KQ987720.1, read on the forward strand.
TGCTCTCACAGAGGCTGTGAAGGAAGGAATATGGTTTCGAGGATTTCTGAAAGACTTGGGACTGATGCAGGAGTCTTTGCTGATTCATTGTGACAACCAAAGTGCAGTACATTTGTCTAAACATCTAGTGTTTCATGAGAGGTCCAAACATATAGATGTCAAGTTGCATTTTGTTAGAGAAGTAATTGACAGAGGGGATGTTCTGGTTGTGAAGATTAGTACACATGAAAATCCAGCAGATGTGTTCACTAAAGCTCTTCCTGTAAACAAGCATGAACACTGCCTGGGTCTGGTACAGCTGATCTCTTTGGACAAGCCTTAGAACAAGGCAGATGGTGGGAGGACATGTCATATGGGATTGATAATAAGGTGGAGATTTGTGAAGGATTATCAATTATGTCTGGTTTTCGGTGGTCTCGGTGCATGCACGAAAGTTGGTGCTTGACCAACTTAATTAAGTCAACCAAACAAAAGGTATAAAAGGCTGGATGTATTCTTTATCGAGATGTAGCAGAAAAATAAAGATACAGTTGGTGAATACTCCTGGTTTTCTCCTTCAAGAACAGATGCTGTAAACTGATCAAGATTGGTGATATTCAAGAGTGTATACGCTTGAGAAAAAGAAGGGTGTACAAGAGTGAATAGAGTTGATTTGTAAGCATTCTGTTGTCTTGTATTTGTGACTCTGTTTCATAGTGAAATTGTTCCTCCCACCCGTGGATGTAGATCAATTGATCGAACCACGTAATTCTTGTGTCTCATTTACTGCTTTATATATGTGTGTATTAATCGTTAAATTCTGGAACCCATTGAAGAGAATTGAATACATATAGAACAAGCAGTGACAGTAAGTTTCTGAGAATTGAAGTTCTGGAAATTTCTTGAATTTCTTGAAGCAAAATCTCAACAGTTATGTATATATATATATATACATGTGTATCTATTTTAAGATATCATTATATTTTAAGTAGAAACATGAGGATGAGCCACAAGGTATGCCTCAGTAGCGGCGAGGAATTTAACGCTAAGTTCTTTTAGGCTTTTACTTTCTTCCTCAGGGACATGAGTGTGGCCAGGCTTCAAATGATGCCGAGTCTTCCACTTGATAATGCATCCTCCGTCGCCCGAATCCACAAACCATTTCTCGGACTCTAACGCCTCCATTTTTTCGCCGAACATGGGTCCCTCGATGATGGTTACCTTCACAGCCGGGTTTGCGGTGTCGACGATTTTGAATTTGTCTATCAATGTTGTCCCTGTAGTGTAATTAAAGATTATATATATATACACCAACATCTTCTTTCAAGCCAATCCTTAAGTATATACACCATCAACCTAGCTAGCTTGTGTTCTACGATCGATTCTTTCGAGCTCGAAACATGACGGTGGTCGAATTATCTCATGAACTCAAGGTCAATATCTCCCCAAGAGGATGTTCTAGGCATTGATTATCGATGCACACCACCTACTACCAAAAGCAATTCCCCACATCTTCAAAAGTATCGACATTCTCGAAGGTGAAGGTGGCGCCACCGGATGCGTTAGGAGAACGACTTTCATGATGGTAAAATAATTCAATTTAATTCTCAATTTGTTTCAATCAAATTCAAATATTAAAGTTTGGAATGAGCAAACAAATAAACATGCAGATGCATGCAATATATATATATAATCTTTAATTACACTACAGGGACAACATTGGTAGACAAGTTCGAAATCGTCGACACTGCGAACCTGGCGGTGAAGGTATCCGTCATCAAGGGACCCATGTTCGGGGAAAAATTGGAGGCGTTAGAGTCCGAGAAATGGTTTGTGGATTCAGGCGACGAGGATGCATCATCAAGTGGAAGACTCGGCATCATTTGAAGCCTGGCACACTCATGTCCCTTAAGAAGAAAGTAAAAGCCTAAAAGAACTTAGCGTTACATTCCTCGCCCCTACTGAGGCATACCTCGTGGCTCATCCTCATGTTTCTACTTAAGATATAATAATATCTTATAATATATACACATGTATATAAATATATATATATATATACATCACGTGGATTGTATACTTCTTTGATATATATATATATACATATTATATATGAGAAATAAGCTACTTTAGAGGCCAACTTCCAAGAAACATGGGGACTTCACTTCCAAGTTTAGAATACCTCGGTCTAAGTGGCAACAACTTCACTGGAGCAATCTCGGATACTCTATCTCTTGCAGGAAATAATCTGAGCGGGGAATTGAGATTTATCTCTTCATTGGCCAATTGTCCCCATTTGGAGATACTTGATCTATCATCAAACCAATTCAACAGCACCCTTCCAACTTCACTTGGGAACTTATCGAAATCTCTATGGTATTTCAGCTTGTTTGATAGCCAAATTAAGGGATCCATTCCTTCTACAATTGGAAACTTGACTGGCCTCAAATCTGTTAACTTAGTTGGCAACGAGATAACAGGATTGATCCCGAATACGATAGGGGAACTAACATGAATTGAACAGATATATCTCGAAACAATAGACTCCACGGGCAAATACCCATAGAGGTTTGTCGACTTAACAGATCGAGAGACTTGTACTTGAGTGAAAACATGCTCAACATGGTTCGCAGTAACGGTCAAGGAGATCGTCACGGAGGTCTCCGTTCCAGTTCCGTTATCATTTCACGGAAAGGTCCCGTCGCGGAAGTTTTTAAAAAGTATAAAAAAAATAAAGAGTTTAGATAAATATTTTTATAATTGATTGAGCAATATTATTTAATTTACAAATCTAGCATAAAGTAATATTACTGATTATTCAACATTAATTAAAATAGAAAGACATATGAACGAACATGACTTGTTTTATTATCACACTTTCACATTATACAATAAAAATAGTTGAACACGGGTCTTGCTCTTCTTTATAAATTTAGTGATGAATAAAGCTTCATGTTGTTTCTGATATTCACCATCTTGGATGAAATGTCTTGTGTTGATCTCCGAAGTATTTAGTCAATTAATGTGTTGAATATATTAAATACATATATTTTTGAACAAAAAAGCCTAATAGATAATAAATATGGTAACAAAATAATATTAAAATATGGATTAGAAAATAATAAAATCTAATATATTTACATATAAATTTATAATTTAGGTTTAACATATAAAGATATCTGAAAATAATGGACTAATACCAAGATGAATGTCGTGAGTGAAGGACATCATTAGTATTCTGGCCGTTCCGTCGTTTTCTCGCCGTTCCGCTGTTTTCTCATCGTTCACTACCAAAATCACGTCGTGCCAGAGCATCCCCCGTGATGACCTAGAACTTTGCATCGTATCCTCCGTTCCCATTCCGGAACGGTCGTTCTGACCGTTCCACGACCATTTCAGCGAACCATGATGCTCAATGGCAGATACCAGCATGCTTTGGTAACTTAAAATCTCTTAGTTGAATGTACTTAGACTCCAACAGATTGACTTATGTGGTACCAAACTTGTGGAATATTGCAGGTCTTTTGGAGCTAAACTTGTCCACTAACTTCTTAACTGGAAACATATAATCGGAGATCCCTAATTTGACGTCACTATGGAATCTCGACTTGTCTCAAAATTGATTTTCAGGTGATATCCCTATCACTATTGGCGACTTGCAGTTCTTGGATAAAATTGAAGTCATTTCTTCGTTTATACTATACGGTTCTTCGTCGATCTGCTCAGCTCTGTCTAATCTGACCTGCTCGGCTCTGTCTAAATAGATTAGAAACTCAACAACAATTTTTATGTTTATCAAAATTAAGATTTGATCTGTTTCTAAATCCAACAAAATTTTTAATTTGATTTTTAAATTTTTTAACTTATTTTAATAAAAATTTAAGGTAAAATTCATCAAAATATAAGTACATACTGAAGATTTAAGAAAAGATTCCAAGGATATTTTGGGAAAGTAAAATATTAAAATAATTTCTTTCTATAAAAAGATACTTTTTTCCAGATAGTCAAACAACTTGACAATCTATAAGTAGTTAGCAAGTTTTTTTACCAAAAAATATAAAGAGCCTATAAGCTCCAAAACAACTTATAGTGTAACGATCATATTTGTCAAATAAAAATGTGCAAAGCTCACGGGATCAAATTGAAAGGATCCAGAAATTCTAGCGGACAAAAAGCAATTAATTGAATAATTTTGGGACTAAAGTATAATTGCACAGGAATTCCAGCTCGCAGCTAGGAAGAAAGCAGTTCAAGGCTGTAAACATATACGATGTATTTATAAACTTCCCAAAGTATTTTAGTACAAAATACAGAGGGTTATACATGGTTTAATCGATACAAAATTCTTTACAACTGATAACTCTCAATTCAAAGCTGAACAAAATAGGAAATCTATAATAACACAGAGACGTAGGTTTCACAATAAACACCTCTGATCTAATCCAACCTGGCCCACCAGCAACTTCTAAACCTGATCACCTGCACTTAGGAAAACTAGTGAGCCTAGAGGCTCAACAAGCAAATCTGGATAAAACAAGAGCAGGCAGCACAGGCAATAAAATACTTTAAACAGTAAACTGGAATCTGGGGCAGTAAACTGCAAACTGTAATGCATTAAGCTGTAAAACTATATTCAGTAAAAGAAGTAATTATCTTTCTTGAATACTCGGTTATATTACAACCAACAGTATTCTTCTTTTCAAAGATGAAGTGTGAACGAAAGCTTTTCTTTAGGTCCTCTATTCGCTTGATCAAGCTAAACTGGTTCCAGGTGGAGCGGGATCCAACGTCACTTAGCCGTTGTATACACGCCATAATCTTTACTCTGTTGGCAGGGCATTCCGGTTCGTCAACCGGTTACCACACACCCTCTGTTGGCAGGGCACTCTGATTCGTCAATCTATTACCATACACCCTCTGTTTACCATCTAAATTTCGTCACATTTACAAAGCTTTTGAAATAAACTTCTTTCAAACTTTCTGTAATCTTTCTTTTCTTCTCTTTTCTGTAAATCTGCTTTTCTTGATCTGAAACAGATCGTTTTTCTTATATAGTTTGCTATTTAAGAATATATGGACATAATGAAGATTTAAGAAATTTTAATTTCCGATGCTTATATATCATCTCGCATGTGCTTGTACTTGTTCTTATTCGGGATATCCTTTCCCGACCCCGCGGGATCCCGAAAATATGGGTTCTCGAATATTCGGGTCCTGACAATTTCGGATACAGGATCGAGTTATAAAATAGAATCCCAATTCTTTTCGGGACGAGAATCAGGGAAGTGGGTTATGAGATGAGACCCTACATGATCCCACCCCTAGGTATAATGAAGATTTAAGAAAAGATTGCAAGGATATTTTGGGAAAGTAAAACATTAAGATAATTTCTTTCTAAAAAAAGTAGAGTAAGTTGTCAAACAAATAACATCTTACCTCTTTCAAGACAGCTTATAAACAGTCAAACAACTTGACAATCGATAAGTAGTTAGTAAGTTTTTTAACCAAAAAATTTAAAGAGTTTTTAAGCTCCAAAACAACTTATAGCTTACAAACTCGGTCAAACAACCTCTAAATATTGTTAAAATACTTATTCCTACATTTTAGTCATAACTAATGTAGATAGATAGCATTGACCTCAAGAATGACTTACAAGAACTATACTTGACTTCTGTACTTCAGGCGGCTGGCAAATTTGGTTCAAACGACTTTTCAAACACAATAATGATCATTACATTGTATTTTTTCGAACCATCGGTGTATATAAAGATAATGTAGGGGGTATACAATTATTGAAGAAACGGAAGGAAGGAAGGAAAGTACATGGTTCCGAGTGGGTCGTGGACATATAATGTTGTAGCTATCAAAGAAAAAGGAAGGAAGAAAAAAGTAGCTGAGTTGTGATAGCTCATTCAAAGCAACTCAACAAAAAAACACACGACTCGTTAAAAATTCTTTGATCGACTCACATGGTTGGATGGAAAATATATGAAGGAAAATGGATATACGTTGCACATTTCCAACCATATTTCTCACCTCAGACTTGCCTGTAAATAGGCTTCATTCTTGTAATAATGGAACGATCATCCGAGAGCAACAAATAAAGAAGCAAATGAGATAGCTTCTTGAGATCGTTAATGAGTTATGAATCATGAGATAGCACATGGGATATTCAACATTTCATCCCTACAAGCTGATCTATCGAATAATAGCTTTTCAGGCACGATGCCGATGAACTTGTGTGACAATTCGTCCAAATTAAACGTACTCAGGTTAAATTTGAACAGTCTCTCTGGGGTGTTTCCTTCAAACTTTTACAAGTGTAAATCCTTGGAGATATTATCTTTGTCGGATAATGAATTTAATGGAAGCATACCAAAAGAGATTGGAGGGCTGACAATGCTAGAGGAATTGTATCTAGGATGGAACAATCACCTGAGAGGACAAATCTTTCCAAACTTACTTCAATGTAGAAGTCTGTTGTTTCTATCTCTATGGGATAACGAATTCACAGGTGCTATACCAAAGGAAGTTGGAAACCTCACTCAACTCATCATCCTGGATTCAGCACTTAACAAGATGACAGGTTTTTTCTGCTTGTTACGCTAGCTGATTTCTATGTTTGCATATATAATTAATATTCATGCACAATATTCTTGTTGTAGGAGAGATACCTTGGGAGCTTGGTAATCTTAAACTCGAGGGGATTTACTTACGTGGGAATGGCTTTTATGGGTCCATTCCTGTTTCCATTTTCAACATTTCAATGCTAATGGACCTGGAGCTTTTCTATGGATATATATCAAAGAAGTTTACAATCCACGTTATGTATATATATATACATGTGTATATATTATAAGATATTATTATATTTGAAGTAGAAACATGAGGATGAGCCACAAGGTATGCCTCAGTAGCGGCGAGGAATGTAACACTAAGTTCTTTTAGGCTTTTACTTTCTTCCTCAGGGACACGAGTGTGGCCAGGCTTCAAATGATGCCGATGCAAGATGCAATATATTGCAGATGCAATACATATATATATAATCCTTAATTACACTACAGGGACAACATTGATAGACAAGTTCGAAATCGTCGACACCGCGAACCTGGGGGTGAAGGTAGCCGTCATCGAGGGACCCATGTTCAGGGAAAAATTGGATGCGTTAGAGTCCGAGAAATGGTTTGTAGATTCGGGCGACGGAGGATGCATCATCAAGTGGAAGACTCGGCATCATTTGAAGCCTGGCCACACTCATGTCCCTCAGGAAGAAAGTAAAAGCCTAAATGAACTTAGCATTACATTCCTCACCGCTACTGAGACATACCTTGTGGCTCATCCTCATGTTTCTACTTAAGATATAATAATATCTTATAAATATACACACACACATATATATATATATACATCACGTGGATTGTATACTTCTTTGATATATATTTTTTTTAAAAAGGCGGATAATTATTGTTGACATAATGACGACAAAATATGAGATAAAAATATTCAATGACAGCAGCTTTATGCTGTGGAAATTGAAGATTCAAGCAATTTAATGAAAGAATGTTGCTTGGCTGCTATTGGAGATAGAGCGAGGGAATTCATGAATGATGAAAAAAGGAATGAGATGAATGATGCTGCTATTTTCAATATACACTTGGCAGTAGCAGATGGAGTTTTGTCGAGTATCGCTGAAATAAAATCGGCAAAAATTTTTTGGGATACTCTGACAGATGTACGAGGTCAAATCACTTTACAACAAGATTTTCCTAAAGAGAAAGACGTATACTCTTCGGATGGCGGAATCCTCATTGATGATAGATCATATAAATACTTTGAATACTCTATTTGTCCAGCTCACTTCAATGGGGCATATGATAGAGGAAAAAGAACGTGCGGAGCTTCTACTTCCGAGTCTATCGGATTCATATGATCAAGTTATCATCAACATTGCCAACAATATCCTTACAGACGTTTTAAACTTCATTGATGTTTCAAACGTGGTTCTTAGCAAAGAAAGTCGATGCAAGAATAAGGAAGATAAGTTGGTATCTTCAAAGCAAGCTGAGGCCTTGCCGATGATAAGAGGACGATCAACAGAACGTGACTTCAGTGGAAGTTACAGGAATGACAGATCAAAGTCATGAAGTAAGAAGAAAAATATTTGCTGCTATAAATTTGGTGATAAATGACACTTCAAGAAAGAGTGTACGAGGAGTATTGAGAAAAGTTCTCAAGGAAATGTGGCAAGTACTTCAAGCGGTGCTGAAATATTATTCAACGAAGCAACAACGGTTGTGGAAGGCAGACAGAATTTTTGTGACGTATGGATTATGGACTCAGGAACGACGTGGCACATGACGTCTCGGAGAGAATGGTTCGACCAGTAGCAACCAGTCTCAGGAGGGTCCGTATTCATGGGAAATGATCATGCCTTGGAAATCGTTGGGGTCGGTACCATCAAAAATAAAATGTTTGATGGCAGTATTCGCACCATACAGGAGGTACAAATGTGAAGGGCCTAACAAAGAATCTGTTGTCCTTGGGACAATTGGATGATGTCGGCTGTAAGACCTGTATCTTGAGTAGGATCATGAAAGTCGTAAGAGGCGCGCTTGTGGTGACGAAGGCGGAAAAGGTTAAGGAAAATCTGTATGTTCTTTTGGGGCAAACACACAAAGAAGTGGAACTAGCTGTTGTATCAAGAGGTTGGGAGAAGAATTATCAGTGTTATGACATAGAAAGCTCGGACATATGTCAGAACGATGATTGAAAATTCTTTCTGAACGGAAGCTGTTGTCGGGGCTTACAAAAGTGACCTTATCTTTTTGTGAGCATTGTGTTACTAGTAAAAAACACAGATTGAAGTTTGGCACTTCTGTTGCCAAAAGTAAAATCACCTTGAAACTGATTTATTCAGATGTTTGGAAAGCACCCGTCATATCCCTAGGAGGAGCGAGATACTTTGTCTCGTTCATTGATGATTTCTCTAGGAGATGTTGGATGTATCCAATCAAGAAGAAATTAGATGTTTTTGAAGTCTTCAAAGTATTCAAAATGCGGGTTGAACTTGATTCTAAAAATAAAATCAAGAGTTTGAGGACTGAGAATGGAGGAGAATATACCAGTGATGAGTTTGATACATTTTGTCAACATGAGGGCTATACGTCTCAACAAAATGGAATGGCAGAGCGGATGAATAGAATCTTGTTGGATAGGACAAGAGCTATGCTGAATACTACGGGCCTAGAGAAGTCATTTCGGACAGAAGCAATAAAAATCGCTTGTTATTTTATCAATCGATCTCCTTCAGTAGCGATTGATTTGAAAACTCCAATGGAGGTGTGGACTGGAAAGCCAGCGGATTATTCTCGGGTGCATACATTTGGAAGTCCTGTGTGCGTGTTGTACAACAAACAAGAAAGATCAAAGTTGGATTCTAAATCCAGAAAGTGTATCTTCTTGGGCTATGCTGATGGAGTGAAGGGGTTTCTCTTAGAATCTTAGTTGGATAGGACAAGAGCTATGCTGAATACTACGGGCCTAGAGAAGTCATTTCGGACAGAAGCAATAAAATCGCTTGTTATTTTATCAATCGATCTCCTTCAGTAGCGATTGATTTGAAAACTCCAATGGAGGTGTGGACTGGAAAGCCAGCGGATTATTCTCGGGTGCATACATTTGGAAGTCCTGTGTGCGTGTTGTACAACAAACAAGAAAGATCAAAGTTGGATTCTAAATCCAGAAAGTGTATCTTCTTGGGCTATGCTGATGGAGTGAAGGGGTTTCTCTTGTGGGATCCTACTGCCCATAAGCTTAGCATCAGCAGGGATGTTATCTTCGAGAAAGATAAAGTGAATGGAGACAAATGCGCACAATCAGAAACTACTACAGTTCAGGTGGAAAATAAGACGAATGAAGACCAAATTTCTTGTGAAGCAATACCAGAGCACGAGGAACAAGAATCGGTTGAGTCAGAAGTTTGCAAAGTGAGGCAGTCAACTCGAGAAAGAAGACCACCAGGTTGGCCTTCAGATTATACCACTGAAAGCAATATTGAGTACTGCCTACTAACAGAGGATGGCGAGCCATCGAGTTTTCAAGAGGCTACTCAAAGCTCAGATGTTTCCTTGTGGATGACAACAATGCAGGAAGAATTGGAGGCTTTAGACAGGAACAAAACTTGGGATCTTATTACCCTGCCACAAGGGAGGAAAGCCATCGGTAATAGATGGGTCTATAAGATCAAGTGTGATGGAAATAACCAAGTGGAGCGAAATCGTGCCAGATTAATCATGAAATGGTATGCTCAGAAAGAAGGCATTGACTTCAACGAGATATTTTCTCCTGTGGTTCGGCTCAATACAGTCATAGTCGTGTTAGATTGTATGCGATGTTTGACCTACATCTAGAACAACTAGATGTAAAACCAGCTTTTATTCATAGGGATCTTGAAGAAGAAATCTATATGCTCAAGCCAGAAGGTTTTGCTGAAACAGGCAAAGAGAACTTGGTTTGCAGGTTGAATAAATCTCTGTACGATCTCAAACAGGCACCAAGGTGTTGGTACAAGAGATTTGATTCATATATCATGAGTCTTGGATACAACGGACTGAGTGCAGACCCTTGCATATATTTCAAGAGGTCTGGTGGAAATGATTATATCATTTTGCTGTTGTATGTGGACGACATGTTGGTAGCAGGTCCCAAAAAAGACCATGTCCAAGAATTGAAGACACAGTTGACTAGCGAATTTGATATGCAGGATATAAGACCGACAAACAAGATTCTAGGGATTCATCGAGACAGAAGTAACAAAAAGATTTGGCTTTCCCAGATAAATTATTTGAAGAAAGCCTTTCACCGCTTCAATATGCAAGACAATAAGTCAATCTCAACCCCTCTCCTGTTAACTTCACGTTATCCTCTGAATGTGTCCTAGCAATGAAGCAGAGAGGGTGGAGATGTCTCGAATACCATAGACATCAGCAGTGGGGAGTTTGATGTTCGCAATGATTTGTACTAGACCAGACATTGCACAAGCAGTGGGAGCAGTTAGTCCGTACATGGCGAATCCTTGACGAGAGAATTGGAGCACGGTGAAGAGGATCCTCAGATACATTAAGGGTACCTCAAATGCTGCATTATGTTTTGGAGGATCAGATTTGACACTCAGCGGCTGTGTTGATTCAGATTATGCAGGTGATCCTGATAAGAGGAAATTTACTACTGGTTATGTGTTTACACTTGCAGGAGGTGCAGTAAGCTGGGTTTCAGAACTGCAGACAGTTTTGGTTTTATCTACAACGGAGGCAGAATACATGACATCTACTCAAGCTTGCAAGGAGACTATTTGGATTCAAAGGTTGGTGGAGGAACTTGGGCACAAACATGAAAGAATTACTTTGTTTTGTGACAGTCTGAGTGTCTTGCACATTGCAAGAAATCCAACCTTTCATTCTAGGACTAAACACATTGGAGTATAATTTCACTTTGTACGGGATGTAGTAGAGGAAGAAAGTGTGGATATGCAGAAAATCCATACAAAGGATAACATGGCTGATTATCTGACCAAGCCAGTGAAAACTGATAAGTTTGAGTGGTGTAGATTCTCATGTGGCCTAGCAGAAACGTAAGCAGCAGGGAACGGAAAGATTCAAAGGAGTGTGGAGATGTGTTTGATTTCAATCAAATCTCCAAGTGGGAGAAATGTTACCAAGAACTCCTTATGAAGTTGAGATCTCACCCCTTCTCTCTTGGAGGTGAATTTCTTACCAAGAACTCCTACGAGCAACCGAAGACTTTGGAGAATCCAATGTTATCGGACAAGGGAGCTTTGGTATGGTACACAAAGGAACACTATCTGATGGCTCTGACATCGTGGTGAAGGTTTTCAAGATGCAGCTAGAGCGAGCGATCCAAAGCTTTGAAGTTGAGTGCGAGGTAATGAGCACTATTCGTCATAGGAATATAGTTCGTGTCATAAGTTGTTGCAGCAACATAGATTTCAAAGCATTGGTTTTGGAGTACATACACAATGGTAGCCTTGAGAAATGGCTTTATTCCCCTAATACTTCTTTGGATTTGTTACA
>KQ987720.1:34994-87656 GCA_001598015.1 Dorcoceras hygrometricum
CATCCCATGGAATTGTAAAACGAATTATATTGACTTCATTAGATTTCTAAAGAGGTTTTTGTACGGAATTTTAAATATAACACTAAAACTTTGGAAAGAATTAACATATAAAACTCGACATTTGATATTACAGAATAAATGGGCATAAGAAAAGTAAATAATGTAAAATAGAAAAAAAATGTATTTAGAAATTTTTAAATTATATAACTAACGAAAAATTATGAAATTTTGTGATAGTTGGAAGTAATTGAATATTGAAGAGAGAGAAAAGTAGATAAATTTGAGTATGAGATAAAAGTGTCACCAAATCTCAAGGGTGAAGGAAGAGAATTTTTTAGTTTTTGTTGTTGTACCTATGGCTTTTGAGTTTGTACATGGAGGATTTCGTAGGAATGACACGAAGTTTATAGGAAATTTGGATACCTGTAAATTTCTATGGAGTTTTAAAAATTTGAGATTGAATACCACTTGACATTTTAAAATTCCATGGAAATCTACTTTGGATACCACCAAACTTTTATGGAGTTCATAAATGTGTCAATTGAATACCTCTGGATTTTTAAAATCCATCGAAATCTATAAAAGTCATTAAAAATCATTGATTGAATACACCCCCATAAATCTAAGACAATGGTTAACAAACACATTAACACTGAATTGATTATTGCCAATCCTTTAACTAATAAAATACCACCGCAAAATTTAAGGATCATGTAGACAGAATGAGACTTAGTTCTCTTATGCAATTAATGTTGTAAGAACAATTCAATTTTAATGAAATTCTATTATAAGTTTTTTTATTTGTTGTGTACACATACATTGATTAAGAAATATTATTAAAGTTGGACCTTGAGCAGAGATATGGTTGTTGGACTGAGCGCTTGACATTTTACCAAAAGTTATAGCTGGTGGTAACGGTACAACTCCAATCTTTCAACTGTATAGCAACACAAGCACCACGGTTCGATCGCTCTACCTAGCAGGATAAATTATTGCACCTCAACAATCCCCCTCCAAATAATTGCACTCTTTGTAATCAATGAGAATCGAACTCATGACCTTGGCTCTGATACCAATTGTAGAATCGAGCGTGTGCTGCTTTACCAAAAGCTATAGCTGGTGGTACGATGCAACTCCAATCTTGTAAACTGTATAGCAACACAAGCGCTACAGTTCGATCGCTCTACCTAGCAGGGACAATTATTGCACCTCAACAATGGTTTATTCATTAAGTTATATATATTGAGAAACATAATGCATATTGATACATGAAATATAATTCTCACCATTAAGGGATTAATCGTCATGATTCGTGTATTTTATTTACTCATTTTATGATGATGACATACATATATGTCAAGTGAAGATTGCTGAAAATATTTTATTTAGGTAATCAAAATAGTATCTCATTAAGCGAAACATATAAATATTGGTTAAGATCTGATCATGACAATATTTTTATTTATATTAAGTGGCCGAATATTAAAAAATTTAGATATTCATAATCTACCCAGATTCTAACTCAATCGCTATAAGGAAATAAATATCTTATCGTGATACGTCACAATTTTGATTTGTTTGTTGATGATATAAATCATCTATAAATAGTGTTTGGGGTTCCTAACCACACACCCGGAAATTATTCACATCATCTATCGTGAGGTCTGAAATACTTAGAAGTCTTTGAAGCAAATTAAGATCATTGCTCGTTCAGGTGTTGTTTAAAATTCCGCATCAAGTTCAATGAGATAATTTTTCCATTTTCCACATTTAGCATCCTATTATTTTAGCTAGTATGATTTAGATTCTTACATCTTTACCATCATATTTGGCCAAGGCAACTAAAACAAATTGTTAGCTAATCAATATGTGTCCATCAATTAGCTATAAACTTCAAAACTCCTCAAGTATGTTGTGGGCATTCTCCATATTACTCAAACCTCAAGAACTTTGGATGGACTGTATATACCCATATATAATAAGGCAGGACAAGCCCCAACAGATAACCAAGATATGGTACAAGGTTTGGTGATCCGAGAAGGAAAGAATACTATTATTAGATCCAAATACATAGGTTGTGAATCTTGTACACATAAGAGCTGCGAAGTCACTTCCAAACGGCTAGCAAAAAGGAAATAAATCTCTTACTATATATCTATATAGACAGTACACAATCACGCATAGTACTGTATTGTATCGATTGATCGCCATAGATCAGAAATAGATCAACACATTTTTTCAAACATCACATATTATATTTGTTTCAAATATCAAGCTAGCTATATGTTTCTTGCAGTAGATTCGAAACACCGTCGTCCATCCGATTAATTTTTAGGTCCGTCATCAGGTATTTGACCGGCATAGCGGCAGCACCAGCATCCCTCGCCATATCCCCAGCCAGCACCACAGCATCCAAAAGGGCAGCCTACTCCGGGATCGCTGTAATCTTCAGTCGTCTTAACATTTTTATCATTTACTGATAGATCACAAGTAATACGCAATCGAGTCATATAATAACTAATTTTCGATTAATCCGGTGAAGTCTAAATAAAAGTCTATACAAGATTGATAAATGTTCTTGTCTTTAGCAAATTTTTAACATTTCATTTATCATGTCACTCCTAATAAAATAAAATAATAGGCACAAGTGTATATAATGGCCAAACCCCTTGCATTGTTTTCCCAAACTTATTCTTGACAATGTATACTTTATAAATCAAAGCAGTTATTTAAAAATATCACCATAATTAAATTAAATATTGCGTGCTGACGAGTACCCTGGGTATTGGAAGTGGCAGCCAATTCCCTAGCAGCTACGTGGGAGGAAATGACAAGATATGTGACTAAGAAAAAGCTAAGAAAGAAAAGTGAGTTGAGGCCCATATTTCTTAGAAAATATTCGATTTACTCGTATATTTGGTTTTTGATTTTGGATGGGAAGATAGGCACATTGGAGTCTCTATTTATAGGTACAAGAATTGGGATGCCATGAATTAAGTTAAGAGGTCGCACGAGTCAACCCTATCTCGATATCTATATTGTATTCATTCACTGTCGTGATGACAATGTTTTGCTCAAAACCTTTCAAGAACCAGAATCATGTTAAAACTTAAAGTTTTTTTTATTGTGTCCCCCAGGGGCACAGGCGAGTTGGTAAGACCTGGAGTGATGTGTGAATAACTTTCCCGGTTTCACGGGTTCGATTATCGTGTGGAGCATATTCACCACTGAAATATTGTGGGGGTATGCTCTGGGAATTAGTCCGTTATATGGGTCATCTCTCCCGGACCCCTGCCTACTCCTGTGTATCCCTCGATTTACCAACCTGTATGGGCCAATGAGTCTCTGACCTATATAGGGGGTTAGCCCATTAATGGGTTATTTAAAGTTTTTTTTTTATTGTGATATAAGGCAAGTCCATTGGATATGAAAGAAGATATATGCACAAAATAACTGGACTGATGGAATACCTAAAGGAACTTCTATATTATTATTATTATTATTATTATCCTTGTTGTTATTATTAATGTTTAATAAAAAAATTTCAGGTACAATGATTTAAATGAAAGTGCGATTTGGGACTTGGGAGCCGTAGTTGACTGTTTCAGTTTATATGTAGTCAATACGCTTGGCTCAGTGTGCTACTTCTTCCAAACATGAAAAATAAATGATTTGACATTATTTTAGAAAAAAAAAAGTAGTCATATCCAAAATTTTAATAGACTTTTCTAACTTCATTAATTCATGAAAATATAAATGTTAAACCTGAAATATACTTATAATATAAAGTACTTGCCTTTTGTCCAAATTAAATATTTTGTTGAACTCTAAGGCTTCGTTTGGGTTAAAAAAACTTAAAGCATGTGTTTGTATAAGATTTTATAAAATGTTTTGGAATTTTTTAAAAAAACTAGTTTTTGAAGTACACTTTTTGAAGAACAAACGAAAGATGTTTTATAATGTTTTTAGAATACAAAATATAGGTAAACTTTATGCAAATGGTCAATTAAATGTTTTTCATTAGATTAATTTTTTGAATGCTATTTTAATACTATTACTTAATTATAAATTATTTTTTAAAATAATTATCTAAATATTTTTTAATTTAAAAATATATTTATAAAATAGTTGTCCAAACATATACTTAAAACATTTTGCAAGATTTTTTTAAAAACACTTTTATAAAAATATTTTTAAAAACTTGTCCAACCGGAGCCTAAACTTCTCAGACTCCCTCCCCCTCACTCTTTTCGTCTTTTAGATTTGGATATTTTGGTGGTGACTCTTTCTCATAACAGGCTATACTCTGTTATGCTATGCTTTGCTCTGATCATGCCATGCTCTGTTCTGTCTAAGCTCTGTTATGAGACCTGTTATGTATAAGTATATTTTGTTTTCCCAAACTTATTCTTGACAATGTATACTTTATACAATAACGATGAAAATTAAATGATGTCATATTCAATAACGATGAAAAATTATCCAAAAGCCATAATGCCGATTAATTACTAGATATTTGAAGTCACAAAAGATATGATAACAAATAAAATAAAATATGTTTTTAAACTATAATTTATAAATAAATTGTGATAGAATTTTGTTTTCGTAAGCATGACACTGTTTCATACTTCACATATTTGATTGTACTATTCGTATGTCATGAATCCAGTTAAAATTTTAATGAAAAATTATGTTAAACTTAAATGTTATTATTATTATTATTACTTTATTGTTATGATTGTTGTTATTTTTATTCTTATTGTTGTTATTGTTATCTTATTTGTAGTATTATTATTATTATTATATTATTTATTAATAATAATTATTATTGTCGTTATTAGTATTGTTGTTGTTGTTGTTGTTGTTGTTGTTGCAGTTGTCGTTGTTGTTATTCTGTTGTTGTTATTCTACTATTATTATTATTAATTTAGTAAAATAATTTTGCTGTGTGAAACGTGAATGATTGAGAGAAGTATTGAGATGATGATCTCCTCAAATGTTCTCATACATCAAGATGCTGACATTGTATCGCTTGATCTGGTTGGTCAGGTGGGTTGTAAAAGTGATGCCGGATCTTAACGAGTAATATTATCTCTGCCGGTGATAGTGCCGACGATAGGAAAAACGTTAGACCGATTTCTAAGGAAAATGAGACCGCACCAACGGTTAGACACGTATCACCTCAAACTCATGAGCCTAACAGCCCGACCCTAATGCATATAACAGATGCGTTTTTTGATATACATACGAAAAGCTTTGCTTGACCAGCTCTGGCCTTATATCTGCGTTATACCTCTGAGCTGGTCCCTGAGCCGATTCTCTGATATGCTCTTAATTGCTCTGATCTGTTTTACTCATTTGTACTCCTCTGAGCTGATATGATCAAAGCTGGTCTCGTTCTGTTGTTTCATCTTAGACGTTCTTAGCTGATTTCCCGATCTGATCTGAGAACTGAACTCCTCATGTTGTGTTCTGATAACTTATCTGCTCTAATCTGAGAGCTGTTCGTGAGGTTTGAGCTATTCTCTGAACTATTTTTGCTCTGTCTGTTCTTCTTCTTCATACAGCTCTGATCTGCTCTGACTTTCTTTGTACAGCTCTGAGTTGTTTGAGCTGTTCTGCTGCGATCTGATGTATTCGGCTCTATTCTAAACTGATCTTATTTCCTGAGCTGATCTTCCCTGAACAGATACGCTCTAAGATGATCGAAGCTCCTGAGCTGATCATCTTATTCACTGTACATCTTCTTCTCTGAACTGCACTCTGTTCATCTTCTTCGCTTAACTGCGCTCTGTACATACAACGTACTTCTTCTGCTCGCAACTTACCTGAACCATCTCGCTTCCGATCTGATTTAGTTCACTTCTTCAACTCACAGTCGATCTGAATTAGCTCGCTTCCTATCTGATTTGCTCCAGCACACTAATTCGGCTCACAGTTGATCTGCTACAGTGCTCATCTTCGGGTCGCATCTGATCAACTACAGTGCTTATCTTTGATTCGCAGCTGATGTGCTACAGTGCTCATCTTCGGTTTGCATCTGAGTGAACCAGCTTGCTTCTAATCCGAATCAGCTCGCGTCTGATCCGAACCAGCTTAGACCTGTGCACTTGATTAAATCGTTCAAAACTTACGAATAGGTTTTGTGTTTATCAAAATTCAGATTTTATCTGCTACACAGATCCAACACAATAGTTTGTCCAAATCCATATAGGTTGTTAACAATTTCTTGTATTTTTAAGAAGCAGTCAACATGATCTTTCATGTGAAAACACACATCATATTATCTACAATATAGAATGTTAGACACAAGAATTATTAAATATAAAATACAAACATTTGACCAACTGATTCTCATTCAAAATAAGAGAAATAAAGTGCATACAAAAGTAATGATTTTAATATACAACCCTAACAAAACCAAGACCAGACCAGTTGAGTATCATCAAACCTGAGAAGTTCAGATGAGCCGAAGGATTATTAGAATAAGCATAAAAGAAGAAAGTACAACAAATCAGATAAGTTCATTAGTTCAGTTGCAAACATGAAGATCATATCATTTATAGAAAATAGTTGAAGAGCAGGACTGGACAGATATAAATATATAGTTCAAATAAGCTCATTAGTACAGTTGCACAATATCAGATCAATTGCAGATTAGAAGATGAGATCTGTTATATAGAACAGTTGAAGTGCAAAACAGAACGGATTTTAATGAACCATCAGATAAGCTCAACAGAATAGTTCTAACCAAAGCAACAGATCAAATACAATGGAGCAACTTAGATCTACAAGACAGCAAATCGGTGCTACAAGACGCTACCCAATGGATTTTCAGGAAATTAAAGTTATTGATTTAAAGATTCATCAATTATCGCAAATATCAAAGTGTCAAAGAGAATGATTCAGCCGATACTTTCCCTATAAACTTAAAGGACGATGAACATTTAATGCTAAGTGATTTTCTTGGAAAGATATGCAAGGAACATTAAATTCTCATGTACTAATTCTGAAGAAGGCTTAAAGATAAGTATATTGTGTGTCGTTATGATTTATTAATATTCGACAAAGAAGACTAAAAAGTCTGAAGTATTTGAATCAAAGAAGTAGAGACGGACAAAGTGGCAACTATAAAAAAAAATTGTATAGAAAACAACATGAACAAATATCAAACTGTCTTCATATTTTAAAGAGCCTTCTTACAAAATGAATAAATCTTTTTGCTCACGCATCTCGATATATCTTATCTTAAGGATCAATACAGAGCAGCTGAACTTACTCACTTTACTCCTTTACAACAAAGCTTGTATTACAAAGTATATTTGTAAACTGATAGAATAAGTGTATCGTTAAGATTGTAAAGTCTAGAAGTTTCAGTCTAGAGAGAAGTAATTGAACTGAAATGGAATTGTACAAATTTGCTGAAATGGAATTGTACAAATTTTTCGTAATAATCAAATTCTTCTAGTATATCATTCCTGATAAAGGAATAAGGGGTGACGTTATCCATAAAAATCATGTGTTCTTTACTTTGTTTCTTTCAATGGTCTTATCAGGATTAGATATAGTATAACCGGTTCTAGGATATTCATTTCACACTTAGTTATTTTTTTTATCGAATAAATCAAGAACTAGATTCTCTGTCACCTAAATTGATAAGATCTACCGAAATTTTTTCTAAAGAAAAATCATGTAGGCATTTATTCACCCCTTTAAATACTTAACATCCCCAAAAACTCATAAGATGTTATTTTTTAAATTCTTCCAACTTCAGCATATAATTTCAAAATATTTCATAAACCAGAAGTTTAGAAGTACTTAAAATAGTTTTTTACAATTACTACCTAAGTACGACTCGACATCTTATCGAATTCTTATCTCTACTATCAATTTATGAAAACACACGCTTATTCTGGAAATAAATTAGTGGCATCTATCGTTGATCTATTTAAGCTGAAATTTTTATATACGCTAGCTCTATTAATATTTTTATGCATGATATATTTCCAAATGACTGTCGTGTTTTAAGCTAGTAAATAAAATATAAGCATAACTCGTGTTCAGTAAATATTCTCTTTATATTGTTAGCAGAAAGAACAGTTAACAGAGTGGATAGGAATTCTTCATTGTTAGTAGGTGTGTGTCTTGTAAGTGTGCGTGTTGTAACCGTTAGTGTGTCAGAAAGAACAGTTAACAGAGTGGATAGGAATTCTTCATTGTTAGTAGGTGTGTGTCTTGTAAGTGTGCGTGTTGTAACCGTTAGTGTGTGCAGTAGTGTGTAGGATATAAATACACAAAGACAGGGGGTTACCTGTGGATTTTTCTGTATGGTTTTGATCTTCTGAAAATACAACCAAGAACTCTCTCCAAGATTGTCCATTGCATTCTTTCTTTTCATTCCAAATTTGATTGATCCTTGTTGATGTTTTACTCGTCTGATAAACAAAGATAACAACTGGTATCAGAGCCAATTGTGAATCCGTGCCGTGATCATCAACTCTTGTCCGGAGCAGTGGGTTCTCTACGATCGGAAAATTACCATTATGGGACCTGCAAGATTTGATGTGACGCCCGAACCCAACGGGGCCACGAGAATTGGGGTAAATAAAAAAATTCGAATAAAAGAAGGACTAAAAGATAATTCGCTATAGGCTGTATTTCCTATAACTTGAAAGAAACAAGACAAACGACAAACTCAAAGACCAGCAAGTACCCAACTTGCGCGCTAACTGCTAGAAACATTTGCGGAAAACAGTTTTCATTGATAATTGTAATTGCGATTTACAACAACTGATATTCGATATAAATATACAATCGTTGCTACTGATCTAATACAGTACAATCTAATTCAAAATGATACAACTAAGACACGGAAAACGTAGGCCTTGGATAAACACGACGCCACCCATCTGCTGGTTTCAATTTTCACCTGCTGTTCGTTCTCCAGCTGTCGTACCTGCACCATTTTAAAAGCTAGTGAGCCTAAAAGGCTCAGCAAGTAAAACTTGAGTAATAAAAATTTCATAAAACGCAGGCAGACATCATACATATGTTAAGGAACTTTAATAAACATTCAATGGCAGAAACAGGGGATGATAGCCCAGCTCTCATTCATTTCAATTTCATTTTCAGTTGATCATGGCATATAAGTTCTATGTGGTCCAATTTGCACTTTGATCAAATGACTCCCGATATCAGTTTTAGCATATAGCTCATATGAAAGGGCAGTCGACATCTAGACAACTGCTCACCCTTCTCCTTGGTGACCATAACTATCTATGCCATAATCTAAAATAGCTTTTGTTCCTTAACAATCCTTGAAATTTCTGTAAATCATCGGGTTCCATCGTTTTAAACATTTGCTTCCCATTTTAAAACTTTACTGAGTATCGAATTAGACCTTGAAAACATATAGCTGAAATGAACCAGCTGGAATAAACAGAAACCAGCTGCTGGATCTTTTACTAAGACAATCGTATTTAAATGAAACGATGTCGTTAGAGTAATCAGCAGATAGGATAACAAGACTACCTGCTGATATTTTTATGACTTAAAGGAACGACGTCGTTAGCGCATCAATCAGTCGCAAGGAAAAGCGCTAACACGATTATATAAATAAATAGTACCAGTCGCAAGACTAATACCAGCTGAAATGAACAATACTTAGAAACTAATAAAGCAACCGCTGAAATCTCACAATGAAATGCAACTGCTAAACTTTTACGATAACAATGCAGCTGCTGATCTCTAAAAGGAAACGCAACTGCTGAAATATCACAATGAAATGCAACTGCTGATGAACAGTGCATCTGCTGATTTTATGAAAACAACGTAACTGCTGAATTCTAACAAAGGATTTGCAAGTGCTGGTTTTAATAAGGAAAGATGCACCTGCTGATGAACAGTGCATCTGCTGGAATTTACTAAAGACACTTGTAATATCAAAACAATGATCGCGCTACCAGCCGTCGCCTATTAAACCAGACTTTATACTGATACAACTAGCAACTACTGATTACACCAATTCATCAAATCCCGATATCACAGCAAAAGAAGAACATCCGTTAACATTATAACAGTGCAGCTGCTGAATCTTAACAAGTAGATACAGCTGCTGGAACATATCTCGACATTCGTAATATCAAAACAACAACTATGCCATCAGCCGTTATTTATCAAACCATACCAATGATTCAACCAACAACTACCGATTACACAGTTATCCAATTCTGATATTACCACTACTACGAGATGAACATTCATAACATTTCTTGAAATGAATTCGAATCCTCAGTACATTTAAAACATCCATAACCTTCTGGAAAACATACTGGAAGCATCATAAACATCAAAACATCATTTTCGAACCCATCTTCCTTTCCTTTTCATGTCCAAATCATTTCAAACATGAACTTTAAACATACAGGCAAGCAAATCCATAAAACAACAATATATGCTTCAAATGGTGTAGCAAAAGATCAGCTTTACTTGCCTTAAACAAAGCTTTACGACAACAGTTAATTCCTGCAGAAATCCTCCCTTTGAGCAACGCACGAACTCTTCTGGATTTTCTTTGAAGAACACTTTAAAACTTTTCTTTGTAAATAATGAAAATCTTACTTTGAAAACATGTTTTTATATGAAAGGGATTAGTGGCAAGCTGCTTGTGAAATCAAGCATGACACACTTCTAAAGTTTAGTAAAACTCCCTTCATATCATTTTAAATGGGTAAAACACCAAACCTTTTCCAAAAGAAATCATTTCACCTCCTTAAAAGATTTTTCAATAAATTTAGAACCAGCTCGTGCATCGCTCCTTGGAGTCACCTGCTGGAACCATCCGCAGCGTATATACTTGTTGATATCAATAAAATCAGCAAACACATAACATTTAAAATTTCCAATTTGGCCCATAAGATTAATAAAATGCATAAATGTGGCCCTATGGATTTTTGGGGCGTTACATTTGATATCGAGAAGTTTATCGGCAAGAACGACTTCGGATTATGGCGATTGAAAATGCGCGCACTACTGGTACATCAGGGATTGGATTCTGTGCTTCTTGGTGAAGAGAAGCTGTCAAATTTACTGACTGAAAAAGAGAAGAAGGATATTCTTGATAAAGCTCACAGTGCCCTGTTCTTATGCCTGGGGGACAAAGTGTTGAGGGAAATCTAGAAGGAGACAACTGCTACAACAATCTGGAACAAACTTGAAAATCTTTACATGACCAAGTCATTGGCGAACAGGTTGTATCTGAAGCAGAAGTTATACTATTTCAAGATGCATCATGGAAGATCGCTGGAAGATCACCTTGATGATTTTAATAAGATCATTCTTGATCTGGAAAATATTGAAATCAAAGTGGGGGATGAAGACCAGGCGCTGCTCCTCCTCAAGTCCCTGCCACCCGAGTTTGAGAATCTCTCAGATACATTACTCTATGGCAGGGAATCCTTGACACTGGAAGAAGTACAGGCAGCTCTTTTCTCAAAGGAACTGAAGAAGAAATCGGAAGGGCTGGATGACTCAAAATCTGAGGCCTTGAATATAAGGGGAAGATCAAGAAAGCGTGAGATGAAATCAAGAAATCAAAACAGGTCAAAATCGAGGGACAAGAGGAAGTGCTTCATATGTAAAAGAGACTTCAAGAAAGACTGCCCCGAGAGGAAGACCCGATCAATGGACAAACAAAATGAAAATGGAGATGCTGATATTGCCTCTGATGGTTATGAAAGTTTTGATGTGCTCTGTGTAACAGCACAAACACATGTTCAAGAATGGGTTCTTGACTCGGGTTGTTCATTCCATATATGTCCTCACAGAGACTGGTTTCATACATATTCTGCTCATGAAAGTGGTCAAGTTTTATTGGGCAAAAACAGGCCTTGCAAGATCACCGGAATTGGATCAATTAGACTTGAACTTACTGATGGAACAGTGCGGATGTTGCACCAAGTTAGACACGTACCTGAACTCAGGAGAAACTTGATATCCCTGGGAATGTTGGATGTTGAAGGTTTCAGCTGCAGGATTGGAGGTGGAGCCCTTAAGTTTACAAAGGGATCACTCGTGGTTATGAAGGCTAAATTGACAAATGGGTTGTATCTACTACAGGGAAAGGTAGGAAACTCACAAGCCTACTCAACCAACACAAGATTGGGGCACATTAGTGTAGCAGGACTAGCAGAACTCAGCAAACAGGGTCTTCTTGACAAGGATGAAGTTACTGATCTGGATTTCTGCGAGCACTTCATCTTTGGAAAGGCAAAGAGGCTGAAATTTGCAAAGGAAACTCACTGTACTCAGAGGACACTGGACTACATTCACAGTGATCTCTGGGGACCCTCAAGAGTGCCATCCTTAAGTGGTGCAATGTATTTTCTGTCCATAATTGATGATTATTCATGAAGGGTGTGGATATATATATTGAAACGGAAATTCGAGGCCTTCATAACGTTCAAGGAATGGAAAGTTCAAGTTGAAACACAAACTGGACTAAAGGTGAAGAGGTTGAGGACTGATAATGGGATGGAGTTTTGCAGCAGTGAATTCAACTCATACTGCTCTGAAAATGGCATCACAAGAAATCATACAGTGAGGTTTACTCCACAGCAAAATGGTCTAGCCGAACGCATGAACATGACAATAACTGAGAAGGTCAGGTGTATGCTATCTTCTGCAGGTTTATCAACAAAATTCTGGGCAGAGGCTGCTATGACAGCAAACTACTTGATAAACAGGAGTCCCTCTTCGGAAATAGACTTCAAAACACCGATGGAAAAGTGGACCGATCATCCTCCAAACTTAGACAACCTCAAAGTTTTTGGATGTGTTGCATATGCACACATCAAACAAGGAAAACTGGAACCAAGAGCAATCAAGTGTATGTTCCTTGGATATCCCGACGGTCTGAAGGGATATAGATTATGGAGAAAGCAAAAGGGGGTCTCTAAGATTTTGATTAGCAGAGATGTGGTCTTTAAGGAATCAGAGATGTTCCATAATGTTGGAAATGAAGAAACTGAAACTCTTGGTTCAGGGTATAAAGATAAACTGGAGTTTGAGGTGGAGCCAACACAAAGAAATATTGATGTCCAACCCACCCTAGATCCAGTTGAAACTCAATCTGAGGCAGAAGAACAAAATCTCAGCGACTACCTACTGTCTATAGATCGAACAAGGGGAGAAATACACTTGCCAAGTAGATTTACACAGGCTGACCTCATAGCCTTTGCACTCACTGCAGCAGAGACCATCAGCGATGAGGATGAACCTCTAACCTTCAGGGAGGATATCAACAACAAACACGCTGAAAGATGGTGGGAGGCAATGAAGGATGAAATGAGGTCACTGGACAAGAATCATATTTGGGAGTTGGTGGATAAACCAGTTGGACAGAAACTTGTGAGTTGTAAATGGGTGTTCAAAGTGAAGGAGGCTATCCCAGAAGTAGAACCAGCAAGGTATAAAGCAAGATTAGTAGCCAGGGGCTTTACACAGCGAGAAGGTGTTGATTATACTGAAGTGTTCTCACCTGTTGTAAAGCATAATTTAATAATAATGCTACTGTCCTTAGTGGTAAAAGAAAATATGGAGCTGGACCAGCTTGATGTAAGAACAGCATTCTTACATGGGAAGCTGGATGAATCAATTTTTATGACACAACCGGAAGGCTTCAGGAAGAAAGGGGAAGAATAAAAGGTGTGTCTGTTGAAAAGGTCTCTATACGGGCTAAAGCAATCACCACGGCAATGGTACAAGAGGTTTGACACCTTCATGTTAGATAAAGGCTTTGTGAGATGTGAAAATGACAACTGTGTGTATCAGAAATTGAGCAAGCAAGGATCTGCTATTTATTTACTCTTATATGTTGATGACATGTTATTGGCGTCCAAGAGCAGATCTGATATGGAGGAGGTGAAGGAGATACTGAAATCAGAGTTTGAAATGAAGGACATGGGTAAAGCCAGCAAGATACCGGGAACTGAAATCAAGAGGAACAGAGGTTGAGGAATTCTTTTTCTGTCTCAACATCACTACGTTGAGAAAGTACTGAAAAGGTTTGGTATGGAGAATTCAAAGGCTATTATTACACCATTAGCTCAACATTTCAAACTATCCTCAGCTGATTCTCCAAGAACAGAAGAAGAGGTTGCATATATGGAGAGGATTCCTTATGCAAATGCAGTTGGTAGTCTCATGTATGCTATGATTGGAACGCGTCCGGACATAGCTTATGATGTTAGCATAGTGAGCAGATACATGGGGGAAACCAGGGAAACTTCATTGGGAGGCAGTGAAATGGATTCTGAGGTATCTGAAAGGAACTTCTAAGGTGGGATTGCTATATGAGAGAAGTAAAGAGGTGGAGAGAGATGTAAGTGGTTATGTGGATGCCGATTATGCAGGGTGTCTTGATACAAGAAGATCTTTAACAGGATATGTGTTTAAATATCATAATAATCTAGTTAGCTGGAAGTGTAATCTATAGTCAGTTGTTTCTTTGTCCTCAACAGAAGCTGAGTTTATAGCATTAACCGTGGCCATGAAAGAAGCTATATGGATGAGTTCTTTAGCTGGGAAACTGGAAGGAAAACAAGTTATTCCTTTGGTGTTCTGTGATAGTCAGAGTGGGATCCATCTTTCCAAGAATCAAGTATATCATGAGAGGACGAAGCACATAGATGTCAGGCTCTACTTCATAAGAGATGTGATAGCTAAGGAAGAAGCAAGTGTATCCAAGGTTGCGACCGAAGAGAATCCAGCAGACATGATGACCAAAGCACTGGCGCTACACAAGTTTAGACACTGACTTGAGGTTCTGAATGTTACTGAAGAATGCTCCATCCAAGGTGGAGAATGTTAGCAGAAAGAACAGTTAACAGAGTGGATAGGAATTCTTCATTGTTAGTAGGTGTGTGTCTTGTAAGTGTGCGTGTTGTAACCGTTAGTGTGTGTAGTAGTGTGTAGGATATAAATACACAAAGACAGGGGGTTACCTGTGGATTTTTCTGTATGGTTTTGATCTTTTGAAAATACAACCAAGAACTCTCTCCAAGATTGTCCATTGCATTCTTTCTTTTCATTCCAAATTTGATTGATCCTTGTTGAAGCTTTACTTGTCTGATAAACAAAGATAACATATATTTCTCCCCAACTTCTATAAAGAAGTTAAAGTACATGATACAATAATAATTAATAACAACAACAATAATAACACTAATGACAACGTAAGAAAACACTTATTGGGACACTACGTCTCCAATGATAAGAAAGGATAGCCATTAACTAACTACAAATCCTTGTTCCATCCCACTTTACACTCAAATTCTTAAAATATGATTCATCATATTTATATTATGCATTATTCTATATTCATATCATAAGAAATCCTAGCATTCCCATCTCTTACACTCTCATTTTTTTCTCTTCATTCTAAGTCTGAAAAACATCTAAAAGTTCGTCTTTATCGCAAAATGGCGTGCTCCTATTGCGAGAAGTTCGTCTTTATATCTTGGGAAACGATTGTTAGATACCGTAAACACATGTGCAGGGCAATATCATTTTAAAGAAATAGTATTCAACAATATCATCGACGGTTTCCGATGTGCATTCACACTGTGGGAAATTGTGGCCCAAGATTTGTGCTGGCCCGATCTTATCATTTACCAGCCCAGGCCCATGCCATTCTTACAATCTTAGCCGCTGATTTCCTGGCGTGAATCGTGGCCCTTAATTTGTTATATACCCCTTACCCGTGTGTGTATTGGTGACGCAATATACACTTTCCCGTATTCTCTCGTGTAACCCTACCTCTAATTCTTCTGCCGCCTCTCCTCTTCGAGAGCTCCGCCATCAGACTCTGTGAGAGACTTCGACATCTTCTTGACTGAGCCTCTGGCTTAGCTCCGTGAAGGGTCACGTCTCGAGAGTTCAGGGATTACAGTGAGTGGTGTGTTAACAGTAGGCAGAGGGGCGTGTTCCAGTGGTCACCAGGCTGCCTGTTGAGGGTTGTTGTGCCTTGGGTGGCCTCTGGGTCGTGCGCTAAGATTTGCGGGCTTCCTCTGTGTGTAGCCGTTGTGTCGTTGTGGGCGCTAGGCTGGGTTTGAGGGCTGTTGGTTAGTACCAGTGGGTTGCTGGATCCCGTGGGTTGTTGGTAGCCTCTGTAAGTCGTCGGTGTCTCGTGTAGTGACTGTGCTGTGTGATCAGAGTGTTACCCCCTTCTGTTCTTGTGTCCTGGTTCGAGCTAGGTGTGAAGCTGGTGTCTTGGTTTGGGTCAGTTTCACTGGTGCCTGAGCCTGGCCAAAATCTTGTTAGATTTTGGTCCCATACTCCCTCTGTGGAACAGTTTGTGCACTAACCCGTATACTGGTTTTGTATTGTTATTGTTCTTTGCTTGCTCTGCTGGTTTTGCTATTTTGCAGGTTCTGGTTGATAGGCGTGGATTCCCAACACACACGATAACACCCAACGGTTTTATCCCACTTACAATCAAATTCTTAAAATAATTACCATTATACGTCATGTTCTCCACATTTATGGTTTATCATATTTATATTATGCATTGTTTATAAAAAATTTTACCACACGAGTCACGTTAGACATTTTCGTATTGACTGAAAATGCTGGGGAAAGTTATCGTATTCGACAAAAACCGTATCAATTATTGAATTTCAGCTTAAAAACAGAAATATGCAAATCATTATATGAAAGATCAGATATTATAATTTGCTCATAATTTCAGAAGAGCCAGTTTACACATTTCATGGAGATCAAACTCTCGTTTCTTATTGCTTTTTCAGTCTTGAGAACACTCACCTTTTCAAAAGCAAGCACATCTGCAGAAACACATCCAAATTACTCAAATTTCGATGAAGAATCACTTCTCGCATTCAAATCAAGAATCACTTCCGACCCTTTTGATATACTGTCAAGAAATTGGTCCACCGACAATGGGGACTCATTTTGTTTCTGGGTTGGAGTTTCCTGTGGTCCTGACCAGAGGATCACAGCTCTGGACCTCCATGGCTGGAATCTCGAAGGCACCATTGCACCAAATCTCGGGAACTTGACGTTTCTAACATCTCTGGACCTCGGTTTGAACAGCTTCACAGGTCGAATACCTGAAGAATTATCGGGCTTGAGAAGATTGAGAGTGTTGAACTTAGGAGCCAACAATCTCACAGGCACTGTTCCATTGTTTCTTGGTACCTTGACAGAACTTGAGCACATCTTGCTGAGTAGCAACAGTTTTAGTGGTGCCATCCCTCGTCTATCCAACCTTTCGAGATTGGAGATATTATCTCTGTCATCTAATGGATTCAGTGGAGCCGTACCGAAAGAGATTGGAGACTTGACGATGCTCAAGGAATTGTACCTCGGCAGAAACAATCTTGAAGGTGAATCGTTTTAAGTTTCAGTCATGTATGTTTGATTTTTTGGCAGTTTTGCTCGTCGGAATATGGTTATTTGGCGTCAGAGAGTGTATACGGTATAAAAATGACGAAAAATTTAGGTTCCATTTGGACACGTTTTTCAAAAATGTTTTTAGTGTTTTTAAAGTTAAAAAAACTTGAAATATGTGTTTGGATAATATTTTTATGAAATATTTTTAAAAAAACTAGAAGTTACAACTTTTTGAAAAAACAAGTGAAAGTATGTTTTAGTAACGTTTTTAGAATACAGAATATAGGTAAATTTTATACGAATGGTACTAATTAAATTTTTTTATTAGATTAATTTTTAAATACTATTTTAATACTATTTCTTAATTATAAATCATTTTCTAAAATAATTATCTAAAAAATTTTATTTAAAATAAAATAGTTGTCCAAACGCATACTTACCTTTAAAAAGTTTTAAATATTTTACAAGATTTTTTAAAAACACTTCTATAAAAATATTTTTACAAAACTTGTTCAAACGGGATCTTATTTTTTATACCACATATGTAGTCTCCGTCGTCAAATGGGGCAACTAAAATTGCAGTGGAATTATATAGCCGCACCAAAGAATGAGACAAAGGCCCAAAAATGCAACTCTCCAAACTAAAAATTTACTAAATAAGTAATCAATAGATATATAATTCACGTGTGTAGTCTTTATTAAACCTTGTAGGAGGTATTTCATTGGAGATAGGCAATCTTTCTAGTCTACAGATTCTGGCCATCGGCTTCAACAACTTCACAGGAGCAATACCGAATGGGATATTCAACATTTCGTCGCTCCAAGTGATTGACGTAACGAATAACGACTTCACGGGCACGATCCCAGTCGATTTTTGTGACCATTTCTCCAAATTGAATGTACTCAGGTTAACTTCCAACAGCTTATCTGGGGTGATCCCTACAAACATATACAAGTGTAGATCTCTAGAGATATTGTCCTTGTCGGCTAACGAATTCGCCGGAAGCATACCGGAGGAGATTGGGGAGTTGGCAATGCTCAGGGAACTATATCTAGGTGGAAACAATCTTGGAGGTAACTAATAAAAATATTTCAAGTTTTGTATATGCAATAAAATAAAATATGTTTGACATCTATAAATGTGGTTATTTTATTATATTCATTCTTATGAATAGTATTGATCTTCTAATAAGTTAATGTAACACACCAAAGTCCCTAAGCTTTAGAAAAATGTGAACTGTAGAGACTAATACATCATATTGTTTCTGTTTGAAGAATATGGAACAAAAGTGTTACTTTCCCATAATACAACTAGGTGTTCGTGCCAGTGAGATCGATTAATCGGAACTGTAATTTTAAGAAAAAGTAATATTGTCGAATAAAAATAATATTTTTTCATGAAATCGAGTCGTTTGCCTTTTGACTACCACCTTTTGCAGGGGTTATTCCAGAGGGGATAGGCAATCTCTCTCGAATAGAGATACTAAGCGCGTATGGTAACTCGATATCAGGGGAGATCCCATCGAGTATCTTCAACTTGTCTTATCTTAGACAGCTCAACCTTTCTTCCAACTACTTGTCCGGAGGCCTCCCATTGGCCATCAAGCTCCCAAATCTTGAGCAGCTGAGACTTGAATCAAATCACCTGAGAGGACAAATCTTTCCAAACTTGCTTCATTGCAAAAAACTTGTGCTTCTAAGTATGTGGGATAACGAATTAACCGACACTATACCGAAGCAAGTTGGGAACCTGACTCAACTCAAGATCTTGGATTTAGAGCATAACAAGATGAATGGTGTCCTACTTCTTACACTTATTTCTTTGACAATATGATATCTTTTTGATTGGGAATTTTGAGCTATGCTTGATTCATGTGGCAGGGGAGATACCTACAGAGCTTGGTGATCTTAAACTTGAGGTGCTTTACTTGTATACCAATGGCTTTTCGGGGTCCATTCCTGACTCCATTTTCAACATGTCAACGTTGATGATGTTGGATCTTCACGACAACCAATT
Source organism: Dorcoceras hygrometricum (assembly GCA_001598015.1). Taxonomy (NCBI): domain Eukaryota; kingdom Viridiplantae; phylum Streptophyta; class Magnoliopsida; order Lamiales; family Gesneriaceae; genus Dorcoceras; species Dorcoceras hygrometricum. Next base: position 54,421 of record KQ987720.1, read on the forward strand.
TAGAGGTCAACTTCCAAGAAATATGGGAACTTGGCTTCCGAATCTACGCCAACTCATTCTAGCTGGCAACAACCTCTCCGGATCGATCCCAGCTACTCTGAACAATGCTTCTAATCTTGTCGTTATAAGAATGGAAAATAACTCATTTACTGGAATGTTACCAGATTTCGGCAGTTTAAGGCTTCTGAGGTTTCTGTTTCTTGGAAATAATAACTTATTTGGAGGGAACCCAAATCAAGAGATGAGATTTATCTCTTCACTTGTCAATAGTCCTGTCTTGGAGGACCTGGAACTGTCAACAAACCAATTGAGCGGCATCCTTCCGACTTCACTTGGGAATTTATCCAAATCCCTCTGCTACTTCAAAGCATCTGGCTGCCACATTAAGGGATCCATTCCTCCTACTTTTGGAAACTTGACAGGCCTCAAACATATTGATTTAGATGGCAATGAGTTGACTGGATTGATACCGAAAACGTTAGGGGAGCTACCGAATATCGAACATATGCATCTGGGACACAATAGATTAGAGGGGCACATACCCACAGAGCTTTGTAGATTGAGCACATTGAGAGACTTGTACTTGAGCGACAATATGCTCAATGGCACAATACCGGCATGCTTTGAGGATTTAAAATCCCTCCGTAGAGTGTTCTTAGACTCAAACAGATTGAGTTATGTGGTACCAAACCTATGGAAGATTGCAGATCTTTTGGAACTAAACTTGTCCACTAACTTCTTGAGTGGAAACATATCGTCGGATATGGCAAATTTGACGTCATTGTGGAATCTCGACTTGTCTTGGAATCGATTCTCGGGTGATATCCCAATCAATATTGGCGACTTGCACTCTTTGGCCACACTATCCTTGGCACACAATAACCTTCAAGGAAGTATTCCTACATCTTTTGGAGACCTGGGAGGCTTGGTATCTTTGGATCTTTCACACAATAATATCTCTGGATATATTCCAAAGTCATTAGAGTCCCTTGTGTCCCTAAGTTACCTTGATCTCTCCTACAATAGACTAGAAGGAGAAATCCCTGATGGAGGATGTTTCTCAAACTTTACGGCTCAATCTTTTACAACGAACTACGCACTTTGTGGTGATGTTCGACTGCTAGTCCCACCTTGTCATGTCAAAGATGTTGATAAGTCAAGCTCAAAACATGTTCCCTTTATCAAATACATCTTAGCTCCTATTGTATTAGCTTTCTTCTTGGCTGTAGCCTTATCAATATGGTTACTACGAAGGCGTAGATCTAACAAAAAACAACATCAAGTTGAGATCTTATCACTTCCATCTTGGAGATGGATTTCTTACCAAGAACTCCGAGAAGCAACGGGAGACTTCAGCGAGTTTAGCATTATTGGAAAAGGGTGCTTTGGTTCAGTATACAAAGGGACACTCTCTGATGGCGTAGACATTGCGGTGAAGGTTTTCGAGATGCAACTCGAGGGAGCTCTCAAAAGCTTCGATGTCGAGTGTGAAGTAATGAGCAGCATTCGCCACAAGAATTTAGTTCGTGTCATAAGTTGTTGCAGCAACGCAGATTTCAAAGCATTGGTTTTGGAGTACAAACATAATGGTAGCCTTGAGAAAAGGTTATACTCCCCTAATAAATCCTTGGATTTGCTTCAGAGATTGAACATAGCAATCGATGTTGCACTAGCTGTTGAATATCTTCATCATGGGATTCTATCACCAATCATTCATTGCGATTTAAAGCCGAGTAACATCCTATTAGACGAAGATATGACGGCACTTGTTAGCGATTTTGGAATCGCCAAAATCTTTGAAGAAGAGGAGGCTTTTTATCAAACAATCACATTGGCAACCATCGGTTATATGGCACCAGGTGATCATAACATATCTATTTCCTACAACAACGTTATAAAATCTGACAATTTGAACTGTCAAAACTAATGAGTCTTTTTTTTTAAAAAAATAAAATTGTATCAGAGTATGGATCAGAAGGGAAGGTATCAACAAGTTGTGATATATACAGCTTTGGCATCATAATGCTGGAGTTATTTACGGGCATGAAGCCCACTGACGACATGTTTACAGAAGAGATGAGCTTAAAGGATTGGGTGAGTGAAGCATTACAAAAAAACATAGTAAATGAAATTGTTGCTACTGGTTTACTTGAACAAGATGATCGACATTACTCGGAGAAGGTGCAGTGTGTGTCGTCTATTTTCGAGATGGCGATGAAATGTTTGGCCATTTCGCGCCATGAGAGAATCGACATGACTGAAACTGTGGTGATACTAAAGAAGATCAGAGCTTCATTTCTAGCAAGAGCGACGTAGAAAATGGCACAATATCTTGGAGTATTTGAAAAAATAAAGTTTCAATATTTCTAGCAAGCACCTATTCAAAATATTTTTTTATCTCGAATACCAAAAATAATACCTCATTAAGTAGCACATATAGATTTTGATTAAAATTTGATCGTTCACATATTTTTATCTTTATCAAGTGCCCAAATATTGAAAGATTTAGATATGCTTAATCAATCAAAATATTAAGATATTAGTTCGTTGCTCGTGCCGTATCAAAAGCAATGACTAGAGTCAATTCTTGATCCGTTTCCACATTCAATATCATGCTATTTAGTCAAACAGATTCCACTGAATAAGAGTGGTGTGCTCCCAAAAACATTCTACCGAATATGTTCTTGATTTAGGCGTCGTAATAAAGGGAGTCTTTTATTTTTGATTAAGTCATAATGGTTGATTGTAACATTTATTATTATCTAATGAATTTGTTTGATATCTGGTTCTAGCCCAGTAGATATAGGTAGTTGATTTAGGTGTGTTATCGAATTTCATTACAAATTATTTATGATGTTTTTAGATTAACATGGATAAATTCTACTCCTAAATTACCATGGTTTTTAGTTTCGTAACCTAATGATTAATTGATAGTTTTTTTTCCCTCTCAAATTATTAGTGTTTATATAAAAATATATTAACCTCCAAATGTGTTTTCCTATTACTGTTATATTATTTTTTATAAAAGAATATATATGACCGAACGTTTACTGAAAGTTATAGTTGGTGGCAACAGTTCAACTCAAATCTTTTTAAATCGTATAGTAAATCAAGCGACATGGTTCGATCGTTCTATCCAGTAGGGACAATTATTGTACTTCAACAATCCCCTCCCGATAATTGCACTCCTTGCAGTCGATGAGAATCGAAACCGTGACCTTGACTCTTATATCAATTGTAGGTCCGAGCGCTTGCCACTTTACCAAAAGTTATAACTGGTGGTAACCGTGTAACTCCAATCTTTTTAAATTATATAATAACTCAAGCGTCACGTTTCGATCGCTCGCTTGACAGGGATTTAAGTTTTAGTTGTAAACTTTGTATATAAATATAGTGATTCTATCCATAATATTAATAGGAATATCATGAACGTCAACTATAGGTTTCTCATATGAATCCAAGTAAACCTTATAAGTATATGTAGGATCGAGCACGTGCCGCTTTTACAAAAGCTATAGTTGGTGGTAGCGATGTAACTCCAATCTTTTTAAATCGTATGACAACTCAAGCGCCACGGTTCAATCGTTCTACCTAGCAGGGGCAATTATTGCACCTCAACAATCCTCCTCCCAATAATTGCACTCATTGCAATCAATGAGAATCGAACCGGTGACCTTAGCTCTGAAACCAGTTGTAGGACCAAACGCTTACTATTAGCCAAAAAAACTATAGCCGGTGGTAACTGTTCAACTCCAATATCTTTAAACCGTATAGCAACTTAAGCGTCACGGTTCGATCGTTCTACCTAATAGAGACAATTATTGCACCTCAACAATATATATTAAATAACAATAAAAATATAAATATGTTTTATTATCGGTGTGAGTTCACAGATGAGAAGAGTGTCTCATACCCCTCAATTTGATTGGTGAACTTTTTAATAATACCCTTTGTTTCAGGAAAGGGCTTTCCCTGCGGAAGCCCGAATCCATGGGAAAAATTGGCAAACTTAACTGGCATGATTTATATGGTCAACATAAAATTAACTTGTTTTAACAAACATTGCATAACGTTGGGGCTTATGTTTAATTTATAAATATTATTTATCGAATTCTTATATATATAATCATTTTATGAAAACAAAAATTTAATCTATATAAAAAATTCTTAAGCATTAATTTTTAATACAGCGTTTAACCATGGGAAACTGTTGGATGTTATAACAAAGTTTATTACTCCAATTTAAAATTCACAGACGTACGAAGCCATAGTCGACTGGTTTTATGTGTAAGTCCATAATTTTTCTAACTCAATGTATAAACAACTTCGTAGACCCCAAAACAAATCCGAACTTAGCTGACAATGAAGAATCGCTTCTTGCATTCAAACCAAGAAGCACTTCAGGCCGCCCCCAGGGGCACAGGCGAGTTGGTAAGACATGGGGTGATGTGGGAGTAACTTCCCCGTCTTCACGGATTCGATTTTCATGTGGAGCATATTCCCTACTGAAATATTGTGGGAGTATGTTCTGTGAGTTAGTCCGTTATATGAGTCCTCTCCCTCGGGGCCCCTGCCTACTCGTGTATATCCCTCGATTTACCACCTTTATGGGTCAAGGGGCCTCTGACCTATACAGGGGGTTGGCCCATTAATGGGTTAACTTTCAGAAGAAGCACTTCAGGCCCTTTTAATGTACTGGCAAGAAACTGGTCCACCAACAATGGGGATTCATTTTGTTTCTGGATTAATGGTGTTTCCTGTGGTCCTGACCCTGCTAAGTGTTGACTAATGGCACTCACTGATGCAGTGCCGTTAATGAGAAAAGGTTGGCAGGTGAACGTTGTCTGCTTGGGTTTCGGAACAATGAAAGCACACGCTTTCTCCTCTGATTTTCGTTTACAAGGGCCTCTATAAATAGAGCCCCATCTTTTCCGTTGAGATCATCCCAAAACCAAATTAATTATATATATATATATATATATATTGGGATTGTGAGATTGAGTGTTGTTGTACTGTTGGTGTAAAATTTTTCCCAATAAAAGATTTGCAGTAGTTCCATGGACGTAGCCTGATTTTTTGACGAACCACGTAAATTTGTTGTGTTCTTGTTGATTATTTTTATTTCACAATTTTTGTCAGTTTATTTGTCAAATTTGTCATCGCATCAGTATAATACCTCAACACTAGGCAGAGCGATCGAACCGTGGCACTTGAATTGCTATACGGTAGCATTTGGTAAAATGGCAAACGATCAATCCTACACTATACTATACTCGCTATTCAGTCTTGATTGATGGATTATATAGTTAAAATTTAGAAAAATATATCATTTCCTCTTGAATTACATTCCTCAAAGCTGAAATTCGATTCCTTAATATATTTTTTTTTAAAAAAAAACGGCTAGCGAGATAGATATGAAGCTATAAAATTACATCTTTAAACCGCATAATATATATGAATAAATAAAAAACCATAAAGAGTTTAAAATAATAGAAGAATGCATGTTGCAAAAAGTCTCTATTTCATAGCTCTTCTTTATTTGCTTCTTTATCCGGGAAGCCTCAATTCATCTAGAAGCTCTTTTTGTCCGGAAGATATCTTTTGAGAAATAAGCTTATTTCTGATTGACCAATTTTTTTACAGAAGAACTGTTTTAGATCTGAAAACAGATCAGATCTTAATTTTGATGAACACAAAATTTGTTATTATGTTTGTAATCTGTTTACTTGAGTACGCATGTCAAGCTTGAATCAGATCAAAACAGAGCCAAGCAGATCGGTCTGTATAGTATAAACAAAGATCTGAGCTCAATTAAGAAGAAGAGCCGATCAGTTCAGAATTGAGAAGAGTAGTTCAATTCATATGAGAACAAGAGCAATGAGCATAACAAAATAGGTACAAATCAGATCGGATGAATCGATTCAGATCAGATTAGAAGTGCTGATCAAATCAGTAGAACAGAGCAGAGTAGAGCAATAACTTATAGCAAGAACAAATAAGAACTAGAGCCGTTCAAATCAGTTGAGTATAGATTAGATGAGATTAGGACAGAATCAGTTGAGTAGAACAGAGCAGCATAGAACAGATCTGATGAGAGTAGTTCAGATGAAGAAGAGCACTGTTCTCTGCTCTGTTCTCTTCTTACTATGCTCTGTTCTGATCTGATCTATTTGATCTGAGCTAATTCCGGTCTGCTGATCTGGTCTGTACTTCTAATATGATGTGAACAGATTCATCTGAACTAATCTGAACCTATTCTGTTTTGCTCACCTCTTGTTTTTATTTGAACTAAACTGCTCTTCTCAATTTTGAACTAATCGGCTCTCCTCAACTCTGAACTGGTCGGCTCTTCTTCTCAACTAAGCTCAACTCTTTGTTTATATTATATAGTTCTTCAGGTGATCTGCTCGGCTCTATTCTGATCTGATTCCATCTTGTCCTGTGAACTCAAATAACATATTATAAACAGTTTAGAACTAGAGAAGTTCATAACTAGATAGTTCAGATAAGTTGAGTATACAACAGATGAGATCAGAACAAAATCAGTTGAGTAGAACAGAGCAGCATAGAACAGATCTCATGAGAGTAGTTCAAATGAAAAAGAGCAATGTAGTTCAGTGATCAGATCAAGTCGGAGCTTCGGATCAGATCAGTTCATAGAAGAAGAGAAGAACTTATTGAAGAGAATATATCATAAAAGAGATCAGATCAGATCAACACAGACTACCAATTCGGAACGATAAAATAGTTTGAACAAACATTACTCAAACTGAATAGAAAAGGTTCAAACTGATTCTTCCAGTAAGACAAACTTAAGTTCAGAGCAGGCAAAGTTCAAAATAGCCTCGGATCTGATATGAACGTTGGACACAAGTTTCTAGCTATTGAAATGGCTTCTGTAAAATTTTTGACACTGATGTCCTTGTCGTCCTTTCTTCGTACAAGAGTAAGTGAGGCTATTTTGAACTTTATCTGCACTCAAATTATGTTTTTCGTACTGGACAAATCAGTTTAAACCTCTTTTATTCAGTCTAAGTAATTCTTGTTCAATCTGCTTTGTCGTTCCGAACTGGTAGCCTGTGCTGATCTGATCTAAACTTCGTTTTGATCTATTCTCTTCAATAAGCTCTTCTCTTCTTATATGAACTAATTTGATGCAAAACTCCTACCTGGTCTGATCACTGAACTGCACTGTTCTTGTTCATCTGAACTGAACTACTATGTTCTTCTCAGTTGCTCTGAACTGTTCTGTACAACTACTCTTCTCAATTGATTCTGTTTTGATCTCATCTGATATGTTCTACTGCTCATCTGATCTATTCTGAACTGCTTTTTTGTTCTCTACTGATCTGAACCTAACTGTTCTGCTCATCGCTCTTGTTCTCACCTGAATTGAACTGCTCTGTTCTAAACTATTCTATAGGCTTTATTTTAAACTAATTTGTTGATCTCGTCTGCTAATATTTGAACTGATCGTTTTATTTTATCTGAGCTGCTATGTTCGCTCTTACTCTGAACTGTTCTGAACCAAATCTGAAGTGATATGAACTATTCTGCTCTGAACTGATTCTTCGCAATTGAACTAATCCACTGTTCTTCTCAACTGAGCTCAGTTTTTCGTTTATACTGTAAGGTTCTTCAGCTGATCTTCTCGGCTTTGTCTAATCTGATATGCATCCAACTAGATATGCATACTCACGTAAACAGATTAGAAACTCAATAATAATTTTTTTGTTCATCAAAATTAAGGTTTGATCTGTTTCCAAATCCAATAAAATATTTAATAATGTTTAGTTTTTTTACTTATTTTAATAAAAATTTAAGGTAAAAATTCATCAAAATATATGGGCATAATGAAGATTGAAGAAAAGATTGCAAGGATATTTTCTGAAAGTAAAATATTAAAATTTTTTCTAAAAAAAGTATCAAACAACTTGACAATCTTTAAGTAGTTAGTAAGTTTTTTTCACCAAAAACTTTAAAGAGCTTATAAGTTCAAAAACAACTTACACTAAACAACTTCTAACTATTGTTAAAATCTTATTCCTATATTTTAACAATTTAGGTCATAACTAATGTAGACATATAGCATCTGATATGCTCTGTTTTGAACTGTTCTGTACAACTACTCTTCTCAATTGATTCTGTTTTGATCTCATCTGATATGTTCAACTCCTCATCTGATCTATTCTGAACTGCTTTGTTGTTATCATATTGATCGGAACCTAACTGTTCTGCTCACTGCTCTTGTTCACACCTGAACTAAACTAATCTGTTCTAAAGTATTCCGTAGGCTCATTTTAAGCTGATCTGTTGATCTCATCTGCTAATATCTAAACTGATCTTTTATTTTATCTGAGCTGCTATGTTCGCTCTTGCTCTGAACTGCTCTGAACCAAATCTGAAGTGATATGAACTATTCTGCTCTGAACTGATTCAGACATGATTCTTCGCAATTAAACTAATCCACTGTTCTTCTCAACTGAGCTCAGTTCGTCGTTTATACTATAAGGTTCTTCAGCTGATCTTCTCGGCTCTGTCTAATCTGATCTGCATCCAACTAGATATGCATACTCACGTAAACAGATTAGAAACTCAACAATAACTTTTATGTTCATCAAAATTAAGATATGATCTGTTTCCAAATCCAACAAAATATTTAATTATTTATAGTTTGTTTACTTATTTTAATAAAGATTTAAGATTAAGAAAAGACTGCGAGGATATTTTGGAAAAGTAAAATATTAAAATAACTTCTTTCTAAAAACAGTAGAGTAAGTTGTCAAACAAGTAACATCTTACCTTTTTTAAGACAGCTTATAAGCAGTCAAACAACTTGACAATCTGAAGTAGTTAGTAAGTCTTTTTACCAAAAAATTTAAAGAGTTTATAAGCTCCAAAACAACTTATGGCTTATAAACTCGGTCACACAACCTCTAAATATTGTTAAAATTCTTGTTCCTATATTTTAGTCATAACTATTGTAGATAGATAGCATTGACCTCAAGAATGACTTACAAGAACTATACTTGACTTCTGTACTTTTAGGCAGCGGGCAATTTGGTTCAAACGACTTTTCAAACACAATAATGATCATTACATTGTTTTCCTTCGAACCAAACCGAAGAATCTAACCAGCTTTTCAATCTCATGAAGAAACTACTCATCTTATTTCCCACGGTTTTCTCCATATTACTCAGCTGTTCTATATCTGTGATCTTTGGGAGAAATAATCTTAACTCAAGTACTTCAGATGAAGAATCCCTTCTCGCATTCAAATCAAGAATCACTTCGGACCCTTTTGATGTACTGGCAAGAAACTGGTCCACCAACAATGGGGACTCATTTTGTTTCTGGATTGGTGTGTCCTGTGATCCTAACCAGAGGATCACAGCTCTGGACCTCCATGGCTGGAATCTTGAGGGCACCATTGCACCAAATCTTGGGAACTTGACGTTTCTAACATCTCTGGACCTCGGTTTGAACAGCTTCACGGGTCGAATACCGGAAGAATTATCAGGTCTGCGCAGATTGAGAGTGTTAGACTTTGGAGGAAACAATCTGACAGGCACAATTCCCATGTTTCTTGGTGCCTTAACTGAAGTCGAACAGATCAAGTTGTTCAAAAACAATTTAATTGGTGGCATCCCTACTTTATCCGTTAACCTTTCAAAACTAGAGATATTTGACGTGTCCTATAATTCTCTACATGGAACTCCTGCATTAGAAATAGGCAATCTTTCGAGTCTGCAAATGTTTGCCATCAGCTTCAACCACTTGACAGGAACAATACCATATCCGATATTCAATACATCTTCCCTCGAATTGATTGATCTCACAAACAATAGCTTTACAGGAACGATCCCAATGAACTTGTGTGATAATTTGTCCAAACTGAAGATTCTCGGGTTAGCTGTGAACAGCTTCTATGGGGTGATTCCTTCATCCATATACAAGTGTAAATCCCTCGAGGTTTTGTCGTTGTCGTATAACGAATTTAGTGGAAAAATCCCACAAGGGATTGGAGAGTTGACATTGCTTAAACAGTTATATCTAGGCCGCAACAATCTTCAAGGTAAAACATTAAAACAAATCTACCATAAGGTTCTCTACTCTTATAGTTGTCGTTACACTTTATGTCTTAAGTATGTATTGTGAGAGCTTTGTCAATATCGCGCGCCTTTATGTGAGTGATATGCTTTTGAAGTGCTATAGGGGTTATATCTAGGCAGCAACAATCTTCAAGGTAAAACATTTTAAAAAAATCCATCTAATAGTAAGTTTCTCTACTCTTATAGTTGTCGTTACACTTTATGTCTTAAGTATGTACCGTGAGAGCTTTGTCAATATTGCGCGCCTTTTATGTGAGTGATATGCTTTTGAAGTGCTATATGGGTTATATCTAGGCAGCAACAATCTTCAAGGTAGAACATTTTAAAAAAATCTATCTAATAGTAAGTTTCTCTACTCTTATAGTTGTCGTTACACTTGATGTCTTAAGTATGTACTGTGAGAGCTTTGTCAATATTGCGAGCCTTTATGTGCGTGATATGCTTTTGAAGTGCTATAGGGGAGAAACTATTCGATAAAACATGTTGGGGCAAAAATGTTTCCGGGGTGATCTAAAGTTCATTCTATTCTTACCTTATTCCATTACGGCGAACCAATCATGCCCTTAAACTTGAATGTCATAAATGGGGAAAGTGGATTCATCTTGTAAGGACTATAAACTCCTTGCTTTCCCACAACATAATGTATATAATTCTTGTGTTTTTGCCACTAACAGGGGAAATTCCATATGCTATTTTCAACTTGTCTTCTCTTATGGTGCTTGATATTTCTTTCAACAACATGTCCGGAAGCCTCCCATTGGACATTCAGCTCCCAAATCTTGAGCAGCTAAAACTTGGATCAAATCACCTGAGAGGACAAATCTTTCCCAACTTATTTAATTGCACAAAGCTTTCGATTCTAAGTCTACACGGTAATGAATTCACAGGCGCTATACCGCAGCAAGTTGGGAACCTGACTCAACTCACCATCTTGGACTTATCACTTAACAAGATGACAGGTTTTCTACTTCTCCCGCTGATTGCTTCATGTTTTTCGATAATATATAGAGAGTGTTTTGCAAGAGCTTTTAGGAAGCACTTCCACTTCCGTGGAAGTAGTTTGAAGTATTCGTAAACACTGCTTCTAATTCTACTTGTGCTTCGAATTTTATAATCTATATTTAAAATATAGAAGTAAGATTGATTCATTTTTCCCTACTTCCACATTTCTGTTATAAATGACAAGAGTTGAAATACAAGTAGAAGTAGAAGCATATATTACGGACACTCCGAAGTTTGGAATAATTTAAAGGGTATTCACAAATGCTCCAAAACACTTTCATTGCTGAAAACTCTTGCAAACTCTCACATATTATCGTGATCATATTTCTAATTTCGTTATCGTGGTATTCATGCATGGTATTCTTGTCACAGGAGAGATATCGTCGGAGCTTGGTAATCTTAAACTTGAACAGCTTTCCTTATATACAAATGGTTTCTCTGGATCCATTCCTACTTCCATCTTCAACGTTTCAACGCTGATACAGATGGATATTTCTGAAAATCACTTTAGAGGTCAACTTCCCAGAGATATGGGGACTTCACTGCCAAATTTAGAAGCAGTAGGTCTAGATAGCAACAACCTCACTGGAGTGATCCCAAAGACTCTAAACAATGCTTCTAAGCTTTCTGTTGTAAGCTTCCCCAATAACTCATTTACGGGTGTGGTGCCAGATCTTGGCAACTTAAGGCTTCTCAAGTGGCTATTTCTTGGAGGAAATAATCTGATTGCGGGAAATCCGAATCAAGAATTGGGATTTATCTCTTCGCTAGCTACTTGTCCTCATTTGGAGAACCTGGATATACCGTCGAACCAATTCGACGGCATCCTTCCAACTTCACTTGGGAATTTATCCAAATCCCTCTGGTATTTTAGCGCTTTTGACAGCCACATTAAAGGTAACATACCTCCTACAATTGGAAACTTGACAGGACTCAAACTTATTGAACTACAAAATAATGAGTTAGCCGGATTGATCCCGAACATGGTCGGGGAACTGACACAAATTGAACAGATAGATTTTTCCCAAAATAGACTGCAAGGGCTCATACCCACGGAGCTTTGTCGGCTGAGTAAATTGAGAGAGTTGTACCTGAGTGGAAACATGCTCAATGGCTCGATACCAGCATGCTTTGGTGATTTAAAATCTCTTGGTAGAATGTACTTAGGCTCCAACAGATTGACTTCTGTGGTACCAAACTTGTGGAATATTGCAGGTCTTTTGGAGCTAAACTTGTCCACTAACTTCTTAAGTGGAAACATATCGTCGGAGATACCAAATTTGAAGTCACTATGGAATCTCGACTTGTCTCGAAATCGATTTTCAGGTGATATCCCTATCACTATTGGCGACTTGGAGTCCTTGGAGAACCTATCCTTAGCACACAATAACCTTCAAGGAAGTATTCCTCAATCTACAGGAGGCTTGCGAGGCTTAGTATCTTTGGATCTCTCACACAATAATATCTCTGGAAATATTCCAAAATCATTAGAGTCCCTTATGTTTTTAAGTTATCTTGATCTATCCTACAATAAACTAGAAGGAGAAATCCCTCATGGAGGACGTTTCTCGAACTTCACAGCTCAATCGTTTGCAATGAACTATGCACTTTGTGGTGATGTTCGTCTGCTAGTCCCACCATGTCATGTTGAAGATGCTGACAAGTCGAGCTCAAAACATGTTTTATTTATCAAATACATCTTAGCTCCTATTGTATTTGCTATCTTGGCAGTAGCCTTATCGATATGGTTAATACGAAGGCGTAGAGCTAACAAAAATCGAAACCAAGTTGAGATCTCACCGCTTCACTCTTGGAGGCGAATTTCTTACCAAGAACTCCTACGAGCAACCGAAGACTTTGGCGAAGCCAATGTTATCGGACAAGGGAGCTTTGGTACGGTATACAAAGGAACACTATCTGATGGCTCAGACATCGTGGTGAAGGTTTTCAATATGCAGCTAGAGCGAGCGATCCAAAGCTTTGAAGTTGAGTGCGAAGTAATGAGCACTATTCGTCATAGGAATCTAGTTCGTGTCATAAGTTGTTGCAGCAACATAGATTTCAAAGCATTGGTTTTGGAGTACATACACAATGGTGATCCTGATAAGAGGAAATTTACTACTGGTTATGTGTTTACACTTGCAGGAGGTGCAGTAAGCTGGGTTTCAGAACTGCAGACAGTTTTGGTTTTATCTACAACGGAGGCAGAATACATGACATCTACTCAAGCTTGCAAGGAGACTATTTGGATTCAAAGGTTGGTGGAGGAACTTGGGCACAAACATGAAAGAATTACTTTGTTTTGTGACAGTCTGAGTGTCTTGCACATTGCAAGAAATCCAACCTTTCATTCTAGGACTAAACACATTGGAGTATAATTTCACTTTGTACGGGATGTAGTAGAGGAAGAAAGTGTGGATATGCAGAAAATCCATACAAAGGATAACATGGCTGATTATCTGACCAAGCCAGTGAAAACTGATAAGTTTGAGTGGTGTAGATTCTCATGTGGCCTAGCAGAAACGTAAGCAGCAGGGAACGGAAAGATTCAAAGGAGTGTGGAGATGTGTTTGATTTCAATCAAATCTCCAAGTGGGAGAAATGTTACCAAGAACTCCTTATGAAGTTGAGATCTCACCCCTTCTCTCTTGGAGGTGAATTTCTTACCAAGAACTCCTACGAGCAACCGAAGACTTTGGAGAATCCAATGTTATCGGACAAGGGAGCTTTGGTATGGTACACAAAGGAACACTATCTGATGGCTCTGACATCGTGGTGAAGGTTTTCAAGATGCAGCTAGAGCGAGCGATCCAAAGCTTTGAAGTTGAGTGCGAGGTAATGAGCACTATTCGTCATAGGAATATAGTTCGTGTCATAAGTTGTTGCAGCAACATAGATTTCAAAGCATTGGTTTTGGAGTACATACACAATGGTAGCCTTGAGAAATGGCTTTATTCCCCTAATACTTCTTTGGATTTGTTACAGAGATTGAACATAGCGATTGATGTTGCACTAGCTCTCGAATATCTTCATCATGGGAATCCATCGCCGATCATTCATTGTGATTTAAAGCCTAGTAACATCCTAATAGATGAAGATATGATAGCACATGTTGGCGATTTTCGAATCGCCAAAATCTTTGGAGAAGGGGAGGTTTTTCATCAGACAATCACATTGGCAACCATCGGTTACATGGCACCAGGTGATGACAAATAATCTTTGTATTTCTTTCAACACTATAATCTGGCTTTTTCAATTCTCATATAATGAATTCATGGTCTCAGAGTATGGATCAGAAGGGAAGGTATCAACAAGCTGTGATATTTACAGCTTCGGCATCACATTGCTGGAGTTATTTACCGGCATGAAGCCGACTGAGGACATGTTCACCGAAGAGATGAGCTTAAAGGATTGGGTGAGTGAAGCATTACAAAGAAACATAGTAAAAGAAGTTGCTGCAGCTGGCTTACTCGACCAAGAAGACCGATGTTTCTCTGAGAAAGAGCAGTGTGTGTCGTCTATTTTCGACTTGGCGATGAAATGTTTAGTCATTTCACCACAGGAGAGAATCAACATGAGTGAGACAGTGGTGACACTAAAAAAGATCAAATCCTCATTTGTTTGCTGCACGAGGTAGAAATTAACAGGACAATATATGGAGGAATAAAGTTTCATAGAGTGTCGAAATCGTCCATTGCACAAATTCTTGCACAAATATGATCAAAGATTCTTATATATCACATATATCTATGTAACGATAAGACAGTGGCATGATGATTTCGAGATATGTTGTGTACCATTTTATTTTTTTAATTTGTATGTCTATACTCATATATTGACATTGTCCTCGGGAAACAACTCCCGACCTGGTGACAAGACATCGGGCGAGGCTCCCGATCTTGTTGTGTGTCCTGAAGAAATTCTGACCTCCGGTTGGAATAGTTTGTGGGTTCCGAACAGCTATAGTAGCTGACCCTAATAAGATAGCAATTACAACCCAAGAAGTAATAAGTACTTGGTCATGGACTTGGAAACCCCTTACTTGCCAATAGAGATGTTGGCCTACTTCCACATCGGATATATCGTATAACCTTTCCTCGGGTGATTCCCAATCTTGATGGCGTATGTCGGGGTTTTGAGTGAGCTACTCGATTCTCAAATCCCGAGATGGTTATTGGGGACATCAAAATCATAATTAAATGACCCCATCATTGCTGAGTTTTAT
Source organism: Dorcoceras hygrometricum (assembly GCA_001598015.1). Taxonomy (NCBI): domain Eukaryota; kingdom Viridiplantae; phylum Streptophyta; class Magnoliopsida; order Lamiales; family Gesneriaceae; genus Dorcoceras; species Dorcoceras hygrometricum. Next base: position 69,760 of record KQ987720.1, read on the forward strand.
ATGTATGTAGTTTAAGAAATACTCGTGACATACATGTTTTTTTATATCTTATTTTAAACAAAGAGATTTAATGTCTTGTAAACCGCGTTTTGTGTACAAAACGTTGCCTCTCTTGTTCCCCAACGTTGACTATTGCACTGTTGCCACACGTCAACACAAATCCCTAAATATGATCCACAACTTTCGATTCATCTTCCTGGATTTCACGTCTTCTAGGTCATAAATTCGATCAATCCTCGTCCCTTGCACGGTTAATCCATTGAAATTTGTGTCAGAAACGTGCAATTTTGTATTATGTTCGTGATTAATTGGATGAATGCAGAAATATAGCCCTGGTAATCCCGAGCATTTCTTGCTTTGAAATGGCTGCGCAGAGGGGCCTGGTGGCGGACACCGGGGTGCGCATATTGGATGTGGATGAGGGAATGAATCCGGAGTCTCCGACGGGGAAGAGTTTCAAGGCGGACAAATTCCCGCTTTCGCGATGGGAATCTGCTGTGGCTTTGGGGGTGTTTTTGCTGTTTTCAATCGGGTTGATGTGCATATACCTTACCATGCCTGCGGCGGAGTACGAGATGCTCAAGCTGCCTCGCACCCTTGCTGATCTTCGCTTGCTGAAGTAAGTTCTTCTTTTTTTTTTTTCAAGTTGGGTTTCCATACTCTTTCATTTTGATTTTTCTTTGTTACTTTTTAACCCAGCTTCGTGTGTTTTGTTTTCCTTTTTTCTTTTTTTTGCGAAATTTCTTTGCTTTTGATAATATTTTAAGCTTAATATCTTTTCGTTGTTATTTAGAATGTTTTGTTAGATCTGCATATGCTGTTCAGTATGCGTTTGAACTGAATCGTGTCGCTTTTTAACTATCATTTTGAAAGTTTTCATGTTGTAATAAGCTTTTTCTGATCCGAGATTCTTTCTACGGTTAAATGCAATTATATTTTCATTATCTCAATTATTAGAATGGATTTTCCAAAAAGTAAGGAGTATTCATCATCGTTGTAATGAGATCTTGAATCATGTAATTAGTTGTGAAAGGATATGATTTTATTTGTGAGCTCAGATAAGCTTCAACAATGTTATATTGTGAAGCAAGGTGTGCCCAAGCATTTAAATTAGATCCATGGGCCACATTTGGAATCTGCTTTCCTTCATTAGCACTAGCCTTTGTATTTCTGCGTGTCTGCAACAGGAAAGTGTTTCTTTATTTCTCTAATGTGTTTTGTTACTGAGTTTCACAATCTCATTATGCTGCAGGGACCATCTTGCAAACTATGCTGGAGAGTACCCTGCAGAGTTCACTCTTGTTTACTGCTCAACATACATATTCATGCAGACATTTATGATTCCAGGGACAATATTCATGTCCTTGTTAGCTGGAGCACTATTTGGTGTTATTAGAGGGCTTTTCTTAGTTGTTTTCAACGCCACTGCTGGTGCATCCTCATGCTATTTTCTATCCAAACTGATTGGTCGTCCTATTGTTAACTGGTTGTGGCCTGACAAACTGAGATATTTTCAAGCTGAGGTATTGATTTATTTTTTTTGGCAAGATTGTACCTCATTTCAGACTTTAATATCTAAGAACTGATAAATTTCTTTGTAACCCCATTGTCTTGACCTTTAACTATCTTTGGCAACTTGCTGAGAAGTAATGTTTTTTTGTTTCAGATAGCGAAACGGAAAGATAAATTGCTCAATTACATGCTCTTTCTGAGAGTGACACCGACACTTCCAAATCTCTTTATTAATTTGGCATCACCAATCGTAGATATACCGTTTCATGTGTTCTTTCTGGCTACTGTCATTGGTATTATTCCAGCCTCCTATATCACCGTCCGAGTAAGACTTTTTCCTTCTGTTACATACTTCTTCAAGCATTGCACTGTGCCTTAAAGATACACGCAAGTCAAGTTGAGCTCGAAATCAAAAAGAAAATTTTTCAATACTCGAGCTCGACTCAATTTCAAGCTTGAGCACAGCAAGCTATATAGTGTCTGAATGAAGTGAACTTAAGTTTTGTTGCAGCCTGCAAATGGCACCACTAAATATTAATAACATTGGTTCTCAAAAAATGTCACGGACGACAGAAAAGTAAAAATTATATTTTCCCCCGAGCTCTGAGTACTAAATCTGTGAGACATTAGAACTGTAATCGGACTCAGGAGAGTGCTCAAGCTGCTCGAACTCAAAGCTGAGGACTGAGCTTTGTGCTAGCTATAGCCAAGTGGCTTGGCTCGCTTACTCTATTTTGGCGTTGACACTACTGCTACTGCTACTTCTACTTCATTTCTATGACCTTGTTCATCTATATGCAATTAACATAAGTTTCTGCCACTGCTTTTGTTTCCATCAGGCTGGACTTGCACTTGGCGATCTCAAATCTGTGAAAGATCTATACGATGTTAAGACCCTGTTCATTCTTTTCCTTATTGGGTCAATTTTGTTACTTCCTGCTGTATTGAAGAGGAAGCGGGTATATGAATAGAGGTTTTGCCACCTCTCTCCATGGGAAAATGAAAATCCGATAAATGGATCACGAGGTTCTCCCTTTTGGTTGAAACACCCTAAGATCTTTGAAGCCTCCTCTCCACATCAGTTGACCGAAATCATGAGATTCGACTCTTATGCAGTAACAATTGCCAGATCTAGATTATGATTCGAGTATCGAATATATAGTATTAACGATTTCATCCCGATAGCCAGCCTGCACCTTCTGCAGAGTGTCCCATATTATAACTCATTAGGAGTTTTGGGATCTGAAACAAAACTCTGATATAGTGCAATGCAATCTGGTTCTTGGAAAAACAAAATATTTATACCATTGTGAAATCCTTCTTTTGTTTCCTCAGCAGGAAATCTAACCAAATATGATTGTATATCCTTTTGATCATGAAATGATGGTTCCGGCCTCTGAGACGTACGAGTTATTAGCATGACTAATGGGTTTAATTTTTTAATCCTTTTGAATTTATTTCCTAGTATTGGAATCGATGGAGGTTGCCAATATATAATCCGAATAGTCAAATCATAGTTCGAACTTTGTTTCTAACTGATTATAATTATTATCAGCATTAAAAGTACAACTCTTCAATTACATATTAACAAAGAACCTATCCAATGATCAATTTAATAAACTATTAATCACCTAAGGATTAATCAATTAAAATATTTTTTATGTTTAAATTTGAGATAAAATTGTACTGATGTATTTATTTTTTTAAATAATCAAAGATAAAATATGTTTGTAATTGATTTGATTAAGACATTAATTATTCATTAGGTTAAAATTCAGGCCAAACTCAAGCTCATTTTTTTTTTAAAAAAAAAAAATAGTAGTATTCGCTTAATTAAGTTCATTGGCAGCCTAAATTGTCAGTACTTGTTTCAATTCTGAAAGTCATTTACTTGAATGTTAATATTAATGGAACGGTCATTAATTTGATACAATAAAATAGTTATAATACAACCAAGTGAATCAAATGATGCCTCGGAACACAAGTACTACTCACATAGTCAAATGATTCATGTATCTTTATTGAAGACAGTACAAGATGTTACTTAGAACAAGTCGATTGTCGAAACAAGGTCCACACGATATATATACATATCGATGAAGTATCACCGTTGGTAGTTCATTAATCCTTCAACCGCGATTTTTCTCGGGCCCAGAATGAAGCTGGAGAGTTTGGCTAGGGACGACTTGAAGCACGCCTGGATGTTCTGCAGATTGTATCATACTTTTATCAGTACTTTGACAGATTTAGTTCACTAGTGGTGAACATGAACATGAACAGAACAGGACGCATACAAAAATCATGATCACATACATAGCGTGTCGAATGGGAGTAAACATCAATGTGTTTACATCTATATTTCAGAGACGAATGGTTTAAGAGTAGATGGGTTTAATCTTTGGTGCCCATATAGCAAGGAGATTGGCTTCTCAGCTGTATCTGAAGTTTATGATTCAAGTCTTAATCTAAAGCAGATTATGAGTAATTCATCCTTGAATTCGAGCCGTGTTCAAAACATGCAAATACGAAAAATAAATTCCAAACCAAGAACTCCGCCTTTCCTTTATTTTTTAACAGATGTATTTTTTCCTCTCATTTTCCATCTACTCCACATAAGTCGAGTCACGCAAAATAATGAAGTTTCGAACTCAAGCACATATTCGATGATGGTAAATATGAGAAAAAATCAAGATAGTCCAGCAACTGAGAACGAATTTTAGTTTCAAATAAATTTGGAACTTTTTGAAGGGTCGGGAATTTCCACTGTTGCTTCTGTTATAATTATATGTGCTTGAGAGATTGATCCTTCTCAACCATGCTGAATTCGCATGATAGAAAAAATGTTTTAAGAACAAAAAACACGAAAACATACTGCCGTTTGTTTATAAAACATACATATCTATCATACATTTAGCATTAAGAAAAACAAAAAAGGAACACAACATAAGCCCAACTATGTAAAGCATGGACATGGACTCGGACTCGGACACAGACCCGGACATGGGCATGGACATGGACTCGGTCACAGGTATACAAATTTGTGAAAAATTATGGCAAAATGTGGCAAAACTGTGGATACCCACAAACACACAAGTGAAATATTAACGAATAACAAAAGATGAAAAATATTAAATATTTATATGCAGTGGTGAAGCTATACCAGATTCACTGCAACAAGTCTTTTCCAAGTTTTAAAATGATATCATGATACAATGCATGTAATAAACAGGAATTGCTAAAACTTTATTAAAAAAGACCCAATAAATGGTCAAAAGAAACACTGGTTGTGTCCAAAACTCGTCGAATACCCCGTGCAACCGTGTCCAAAAGTTTTTCCTTAAACTTCATTTTGGACACAAAGACATTATCGAGCTATAGTACATATTATAGGTGTCACCAACAAAGAAAGGATCAATTTTCAGTGAGTCTCTTTGCATCGAAGTCGTACAAACTTGTAGCAAAAAAAATAGAAGCAAATCAAGAAACAAAAATACAAAGATCTACTTTTGCAAATGACATAACACTATGAATAAAGACACGAAAGTAAACAGATAAATCACCACAAATTCGTCAACCCACAGCATAAGAACAGGGAAAAAAAAGCTTACTTGAAAGCTTAGAGACTTGTTCAGGGGTTAGCTTAGCTGAGAACCCACTGGCTGCATGCTTATAACTGTACACCAAAGCCTCCTTTGCAGCATCCTCACTTTCAACAAAATATTTCTATTCAGAAACAATTTCACATACTACCAAATATAACAAATTTAATCACAATCATACAATTTCATCTTCAATCTTGATCCAAAAATTAAACAATCAAAGATTCAAAGGAACAAAAAAAAAACCCACAAAAAATTGTAGGCCACAGAAATCAAACTACAAAACCAATTCCATCTAAATCAAAACCTAATTAAACCCAGATCAACTATAACTCCCATGTTCACTAAAACAAATATATAGAAAATATATCAGAACATGTAAATCCACATATCACAGAATTCCATCCCAGATCAAACATACTTTCCTTCAAAGGGGTCCCAAAAGATTGAAACTTTTCTAAAACTTGATAGATCTAAGTCAGATTCTCATTTAAATTGTAATCAAAAAGAAAATAATAACCTGCCAAGAACAGAGGAAAGGGTCTTGATATGATACTCTTCGGGCTCCTGGCCTTCAGGTCTTTCGGTGTAAACTATGTGAACTTTGGCTTCCGAAGAGGATGAATCAGAGGCCATGGTTGATATCAAGAACAAGAACAGCAGTAATATTTGGGACAAAATCAACTTCGGGAGAAAATCGTGAATTTTCTGCATCACCTTTTCAACTCTTTATAATGAGAATTCTTTCCGATTCGGAAATGGGATGCTTATTCTTGGTTTTATCCTTAGCGATTAAGTTAGCTTGCGTGTGTTTAATGCTTCAGGGAGTTGAATTGATCTCATTTTTATTTTATTTTATTCATTTCCTGAACTTTCGTTGTTTAATTTCTTGGGTTTTCCGGTTTCCCTGCCAGCTGCTTCTAAAATCGTGTCAAGTTCTTTACCAAACTTAAGAAAGATTTTATTCCCAAGGTCAACCTATTTTTAGCCTCATTTATTATTATATTATTCTTATTTGTACATCATAGTCACCTCGAAACCCGAGAATATTCACCCATCAGAACACATCTTGCACCGAGGTAGCCATAATCTCTCGCAAGGACACCTCTTGCAGGAACACCTCTTGACCCGAGGTTATCATCACAAGCTCGAGGCAAGATGATCGAACAAGTGTCTGAACTCCCGGGAACACCTATATTCCCAACAGTCACGCTTTGGATGGCACGCTACGAGTACGCATTGAATTAGTTTCGAGGCACAATATCGCCTGGGAAAGAGTCAACGTGTGCGCAATACAAGACGCAAGAAGCGCTCTAGCACGTCCACGTCGGGTAATGCGCCCGCAACGACCGTCTAGTCCTCCTATAAATACCCAAGTATGCTTCACTCTACATCCATTCCCGAGCATCCGACCTGACTTAAGCATCGGAGGGGTTGCGCCCTTTGACTAGTTTTGTGGTTTGAAGTCGTTGAAGGAAAGACATCCAGCTCATCCTGAGGACAGAGCTTCCGACCTGTCTTTTCATATTCCTCGAGCTATATTGTGCCGAGGCCCAAACCTGGTGATACCTCGTTGTTGGTGACTCATCCAAGCAATTTCCTCCTAGTTCAGCTCCAACCGATCTCACTCGGCTCATTCCTCGAGGACAGACCTCCCGACGTCCCGCGTTTATGGAACTTTCCTCCTATGCCGAGGAAATCATATAGTTTTTTTTTTCAATTTTAGTCTTGTTATTACATAATTTGCATTCTTAATTACAAAACTTCATCCAATTTCAGTCCTTTTAACCAAAATTAAACTTGACCACCAAAAATTACTTAATTGATGGCCAAGTGTGTTAGGTCGTGAATTATTTGGGGATTTTGGTTTTAGTTGGAAAATAGTTTATTTTGTTTATTTTCAATTCCACGTTGACACAAACTAAAAGAAAATCACAAAAGCACATAAGCTCTACCTGATTTGTTTTTATTGAAACCACTGCCTAAATTTATTTAAAAATATAGATTTTTATATTGTCAATGTAACGCCCAGAAATTCAAATTACGTGGAAATAAGTACATGACTAGGGGAAAAGTTATTTTAGAAAATTATATGCTATTTTATGTGATTTCATGATGGTTTTAATGTTGCATGATATGCATGTCATGTTTTTAGTCTGTTTGAGTTCCAGATGCGTGGACGATACTAGGGACGACCGAGATGAAAATTATTTAAGATTTTTAAGCCCTTAGGTTTCTAAGAGCAAATTTATTATTTTTAATCAGCAATTTTCTAAAATTGTGGTTTTTTATGATTATTATTGAGGGGAACCCATTTTTCACCTACATGGGATGTTTTAAAGGTGTAACGCCTAAAAATTCTAAGTGGAAACGAGTGCATGACTAGGGGAAAAATTATTTTAGAAAATTATATGTTATTTTATGTGATTTATTGTTAGTCTTATTGCTTCATTGTTAGTCTTATTGCTTCATGATATGCATGTTTTATTTTTAGTCTGTTTGAGTTCCGGACGCGTGGACAAGACTAGAGACGATCGAGATGAAAATTATTTGAGATTTTTAAGCCCTTAGATTTTTAAGAGCAAATTTATTATTTTTAAGCATCAATTCCCGAAAAATGAGGTTTTTACGATTATTTTTTAGGGGAACCCGTTTTTCGCCTATACGAGCTGTTTTAATAGACTTTATTGCATTTTAAAAATTGTGGGACCTTATATTACGAAAATTAGAGATTTCAAAGCACAAGTTAGAGTTTTAATTAACATTTTTAAGTGATTGGAGGGTAGGATAGGAAAATTCTTTAATTTTCTTAATTAAGCCATTTGGAGGGGTCATTTTGTCACTACTTATTTTCACAACCCTAGGCCCTAGCTATAGCCTCCTCCTCCCTTCTCCCTCACCATTCGCGCCACCTCCCCTCTCCCTAGCTCGAGATTTCTTCAAATTTTTGGTGATCCAAGGCGATCTTGTCCTGATCTCGCGTCCTCCGCTTCGGTAACTCGCAGACCTTCCTTTTTTTCCAACAAAGGCATGTGATATCTTCCCTTTTCTCATCATTTACACCATATTAAACTGTTTCAATGAAAAACTTGCATGAGTTGCATGTGATTTGCATTGATCTACGTTTAATATTTTAGATCCACGCATGTTTCATATTTTTCCAACATGTTTTGATCGGTTCTTGTATTGTTTCGGCTAAGGGCTGTTCAAGGTGCTTGGATATGGTTCATGGTGGTCCTAGGGAGGTCTATTAGTGGTTGATGGTTGGGAGATGAGGGCTGGATCATGGCTGAACCATGAGGATGACGCGATGGCCACTCCACTGTACGTCGCGTGACCCTCCTTTGCGTGTCTCGTTCGAGCCTTGTGGTCGACGGCTTGAGCCAGGGCTAGGTCAGGTGGAACTTGCTGGACCTGGGGGTGGTCCAGCAGGCTGGGCTTCGGCCATGGGCGGCTGGAGCAGGGCGATCGTAGGGGAGAATCGTGGCTGGTCGCATGCGTCGCATGTGGGGTGTTGCGGCTAGGTTTAGGGTTTGCATGGACCGGGCGGTTCGGCTGGACCGATTGGTTGAGTTCGATTGGACCGTGTCGGTTAGTCGAGGGTCGAGTCAAAATATTTTAAATTTGGTCCGCTTATTTTATTTCTGGACCGAGTATTTTAATTTTAAAGTTTAAGATTCAATTTTAAGAATTTTTTGTCAAACTTTTTAAAGTCAAATATTTAGTCAAGCTTTTAATTATTGTTGGACCTAATATTTTATTTTATGTTTTAAAGTCAAAATTGGTCAAATGGATCTTTTATTTTTTAGTCAATTTTAATGCTTGAGTTTAAAGGGAATTGTTGAGCATTTTATAAATTTTTAAAGGTTAATTTTAAAAGCTCCGAGCCAAGTCATGTATAAGGCTAAGTTTCAATTTTAAGTTAATTCTAATTTTTTTTCGGCTTAGAAGTAGTGGGTCAGGCACCTGAAGTCCTTGACCGGAGAAAAAATGTAGAAGCCCGTGAATATATATTTAGTTATATATGTAATATTTTATGTATGATAATGTTTTAAATGAAGGAATTAAATATATATTGACGGGCTAAACTTTTAAATTGCATGTTTTTATGAAATGCACGCATCATGAAAATTGATGAAATTTTAAAGGCATGTTTGAAAAGAAAAATAGATGGATTGAAGTGATTTGTGACAAGATAGACGATCCGGATCCGGGATGCCGGGCCCGATGAACCTCTGCTGATGTATAATGATAGACGATGAGCGGATCTGGGAAATCGGGCCCAGTGAACCTTTGTTAATGATGATGATGATGTAGGTCGGGTGAAACCGGCCGCCACGTACTTTGGTTTATGATTGATCAATCGATAATGGTCCACACTTCATGGATACGACTCACACGTTTTTATGTTACGCTATGCCATGCCTTATTATGTATGTTATACGATGACGATATGTTACGACTGATTGATGAAGCATGTTTTACGATCATTCATGCACGCATGTTTTAAAGTTATTTTATTATACGTACGTGCTTGCATATGGTTTTATATACATACTCTGCTATTATAAGATAGAGCATTGATTGATGAAGCATGTTTTACGATCATTCATGCACGCATGTTTTAAAGTTATTTTATTATACGTACGTGCTTGCATATGGTTTTATTATACATACTCTGCTATTATAAGATAGAGCATGTTGGGACTTTAGGCTCACTATGTTTAAATGATGCAGGTGAGACTGCTGATGAGTTTTTCCCTACTGGCTGTGAGGACCTCTGAGCGCCCGCTGCAGCTGTACCCCGTGGCCACTCTAACGTCTTTACCTATATTATGATACATTTTCAGATATTTCATTTATCATGTTCAGTTTTCCAATAGTCACGGTAGACGTGAATATCGAATTTCAGATTTGTGATTTTTGGTCGAAATCTGGTTGGTGATTTTTTAGATTTGACAAAGAGCCGTTCAACTTTGAGTTGTTGGTTGCTATCGGGTGAATCTGCGTTGAATTTGGAGTTTCTTTGGAGAGTTTTACCCTCGGGAACTGATTCCAGTAAGTATTTAGATTTGAGGCCTATCGTTGGAAGAAGACAAGCTTTTAGAATTCTTGCACGGGAATTAGCAAGAATCAGATTTGAGATATACTGGTGGTTCAGATCTGAGAGAGCAGATTTGAGTATTCAGATTTGACGCGGGTAGTGATGCGATGTCGTTTAGCATTATCAGAGGTGAGTTAGCGAAGAGATGCCACGTGTTAGTCAATGTTGCTTGGTTGACCAGTGCTGTTAGCGTTATTCAGATCCAAGTGAGCGTGAACAGATCTGAGTGCTGAGATCTGTTTAGCCAGTGCGACGCCGCATTGTTTAGTAGCGCGTTAGCAGTAGCGCTAAGGCCATATTTGAGTTAGCGCTGGATTCAGATTTGAGGACTTGTGCCTTAGCGCTAGGCTCTGTTGTGGAGATCTGAATAGGTCGGTGATCGATTTTCACTGTAGACTTCGACTCGAGGACTTAAATACAAGTGTTGATTAACACTTAGCGTATTTTTCGATCCCGATATTCCCTGTCTTCTGTTTCGCTAACCCTTGAAACCCGTACTGTTCACCGAGAACTATTTCTCCGATTTGCCGACGATTTTCGCCGTTGTTTGAAGCAAGACTGGTGGCGTTGAACTCGTCTCCCTTAGCTCTTTCGATTGTTACCAGTTAGGAGACCTGAGTCGACACGTAGGAGGAGTGCGAAGGATTTACAGTGTTCGAAGAATTTCGCGACAGTGAACCCGAGAGTTCTTCAGTTCTTTTGAGCTTCTGGATTTGAGCTCCCGGGAAATTCCTGTTGTGTTTACCGAGACCAGCGAGGAAGCAAATTTTAGAAGGCTGAGGTTGCCGTGCCCTGGTGAGATCTATTGAGGTAGAATCTGAGATTTGAGGTACGAATTGAGCTTCTGTTAACAGCTTTGGGCATAAGCGTGTTAGTATTTTGAGGCATGATTTGTATTCCGTGAATTCTGTGATTTTCGTAAACAGATTTGGGCTCATTGGTTGATTTATTTGTTCTGTTGTACGTGAGTTATGCATGCTTAAATCGGATTTGAATTTAATGGCATTCATGCATACATCTTGAGCCTGATGATTGATTGATTACCGATTGAGAGCCACATTGTGACCGACCGACAGATGTTTCGTGCCTGAAAGGCACAATGCTATCATCGGAGTGGTGACCGACTGAGTCATCGTGTCTGAATACCACCGAGCTATGATGCGTAATTGAGTGGCCAGCCCTGAATATCACGGACATGATTTCCACCGACTGATTGGCTGTGCGTGGTATGGAGGCTCACCTGATTTGCCAGCTGATTTGTTGGCCTAGATGACCAATTCCTTGACAGCCCTCATGCATTTCATGACTTAGAGTACTGCATGTTTATGATTTGCTGTTTACTTAGTGCTCTTCGTACTGAGGTTTGACCTCTCATTTCTTTTTCTGCTTTTGTGTTCTTGGGTCTGTGTTGCCCGTTGCAGGAGTTGCAGGTAGTCGGGCTGGGCAGAGTGGAGATCCAGCTAGTAGATCCCCGTTTGGTTGAGTCCCAGTTTATTTATACTATGTATCAAACCAGGGGATGCCCTGAGTTTCTATGTATTGGGGGATCTGTTATTTGAGTTTATTTGATTACCTGTTTGTTGTCGGAGTTGGTTTAAATCCTATTTTGAATATGGATATTTTGAATGATGATTTTGATGGTTCAGGCCCAAACATTTGAAAAACTTCTAAGCCCTATTTTTTTATGCTTCCGCGACTATGTGCTTAATTGTGTTGTTAATCTTTGTTGATTAGCACGGGGCCTGACAAATCCTGTCTTTAACCTAGCCTCGGCTAGTAACTACATTCAGTATAACCAATAACTGAATGCTTCTAATAATTTACCACTGTCTATTGCATTCTACTTTTAACATATCTAGATTCTTTCTACTGTCCAACATATTGTTGGTCCATAATAATAAAATTCTGTAAAAGGCGGTGGTGTATGCAGCATTTTCGATTGGAGGGGGCGAATTCAACAAATTTTTTAAAAAAATAACACACAAAAGGTGATAATAAAACTTATATATTAAAATTTTATATGTTTTTATAATAATACTCTCCGAGGTTTCATACTTTGAAAATGCTAAATAATAGCTTTATTATCAACGGTATCAAAAACATCTCGCTCAATTTATGGTGCATACGATCATTATCATGTCATCTCCCAACTATTACGAAGTGATGATTTGATGATTTTCATTGCTGAAAACACTCTCTCTACAGCTGCAATTGCAATAGGTAATAACAATGCTAACTTCAAAAGTAAATACACCAAATGATAAAATTGATGGTTTTCTGATCGGACCTTCCTTTTGGTAAACTAACTAATCCCCGTAATCTAAACCAACTGGTTGTTGGTTTGCATGTAAAAAATAAAGTTATCAAGTTGGTGCTCAAGATGCATTAACTCCATTGAGGAGACATCAGATGGATAAAACTGATAAGTTGAAGCAATTCTCTCTTATCATTAGCAGAGAATGAATTTGATGGATCAAGACAAGCAAGACGTAACAACTCTGTTCACATCATTAAAGAAATTGTTCAAATCTTGAAGTTATAAATCTATCACTTCATAGAATGTCTCAACACGATAATAGTGGAGATTTGTCCTTTTTTCGGGGGAGAATGGAGTAGACCAATTTGCATTTGTCCCAACTCTTTCAATTTGAAAAAAACTGTAATTTAGTTCTCAATATTCTAAAAGTTTTCATATATATTATGATAATTTTAAAACAAAATTCAATGGGACTGTCGTACAATAAAATTTGTATTTAATAAATATATTAAAATTTGTATTTAATATGTATAAAAATGGAAAAACTGAAGATAGCACCATCGGTTGCTACTATCTTCCCGTTTAAATTTTTTATGAGGTCATATCTAACTATTGACCATATCTTTTGGGAGTTTATGGCACTTTATTCTACTCTAAAATATGAACCTTTTTTCAATGAAATCAATAAATTAAACCGTGTGAGAGGCAATGACTTCTCAAGTCCTTTCTACGTTTTCATGTGTTGAAATTAAGATAGAAAATTTTGGATTTCTAAGTTTGTGTTCGGAGTGCTCACACACTGTCGTGGATCGGAAGGATCGTGCTGGAAGGCCGTGACTTCTACAAAACTCAAGGTACACGCAAACAACGAATTCAACAAGGGGTTAGCTTTGTGAATTTAGATTCAAATTGATCTATATTCATGTGATTGATTTATGCTTTTCGAAATTGTGTAATCGCTTCCTCCGTGATTTGATTTGATCATTCGATAATTTTGTATCTGAAATTGTTCCGTAGGCTCGATAAATTCCAGCACAAACTCCAACATACTAGATAATATATAAAATTTGATATACTATTTGATCAGCCGAACATACCACCAATTTTGTTTGCTATGATACATTAAAGATATGAAATTTACAGTCTTTAAACTTCCACCGATACCCAACAACGAAGCATAAACTGATTCCTCTAGTATAGATTACATAATATATGGAGTATGTATATGTGAAAAGTAAAAATAAACACGAGAACATTTGAATCATCTGTATAAAAATCTATGATTTTATAATGACACAAAGGTAATTATTAATTGAATACATTATTATATTTATATTATAACAATAGCTTGAACTTGATGGATCAATCCACTGCACTCAAGGATATAGGCAGGAATCATGAGCTGCAGACAAAAAATAAGTTGTTTAGATGACCAAGGAGAAATTAATCAGTAGTAATTAACCTGGAAAAAATGTCTTAGTCCTCTATATTAACCGTAATGTATTAATATATATATATATGTATATCTATGTATGTATGTATATATGAAAAGTGGGAAGAAGAGATTACATGGATCGATTGTAGAGAAGGTGCCAATATCGATGCGGCACACGTTAGTGTGACGATACTCTTGATTGAGAGCATAAGATGCATGGCTAATCACGTCATTGGGTTCGAAACATGGTGCGCCCGGTTGAATTGCACTGCAATTTATAACCCCACAAGAATAGTCTAAGAATGCTTGCAACTTATCAGTCGGAGCACGTGTTTCTGCCACACACCATTCCTTAGAAAGCTGCATTTGAAGTTTGTGGATGTGATCAATCCGATGTATGAACACATATATAAATTTTAGTTATTTTTTGGAAGAAAATGTTGTTTTGTCGTACTTTAAAGACATGAGAAATAAACTCACTTGGTTAGTATTGAATTTGGCATTTTGAGGACGAGAAGAGAGAACTCCAATGATGCAACTAGCAAGAAACAAAACTAGGATATTCTTGGTCATGACTACTTCAGCTTGATCTCAATAATGCTTGAGTAGATACAATAATTAAAAATTTTGAAATATCTGGGGTATATATAGTTGTCTAGACGTGTTTAATTTCCAAAAATCAACATTTAATATCATGTTTTTTATAAATATGATGAAAATTATTTAAATTTTGACATGACTTTATATCAATTAGCTTTGACTTATTTTGATAATATTTTGAAAGGGTAATCTTGAAGTTTATGTATGGATTACGAAAAGAAGGTGGATTCTATAACAGGATTAGACAAAAAAAAAACGAATAGAAAAAGATAGTAATCTGTTTTCATAAATATGTGAGAGGGAAAGACATTATATAGAATAAAAATAAAAAATATATTAATATCTTTCATCATGTCGTTATCTATACTTTTTTCTTTTGACTTGAATTTTCATATTATCCAAGATGACAACTCTGACTCTTCAAAATTTCAGTTAGATTTTAAACAAGATTTGGCACCCGGAGAAAAACCTTAGAAATAGGAATATATACCTAAAGCATAGCATATGATAAAAGTGAAATACACGAGACATCTCAAAGACGTATGTAAATGTTAAAACCCATTTTCATATAGACTTATTAGATATAATTAACTGAAATAGATGTTTTAGGAATTAAAGGAAAATCTCAAAGGTAATCCTGTCTTTACCCTAGCCTCGGCTAGTAACTACATTCAGGATAACCAATAACTGAATGCTTCTAATAATCTACCACTGTCTATTGCATTCTACTTTTAACATATCTAGATTCTTTCTACTGTCCAACATATTGTGGGTCCATAATAATAAAATTCTGTAAAAGGCGGTGGTGTATGCAGCATTTTCGATTGGAGGGGGCGAATTCAACAAATTTTTAAAATTAATAACACACAAACTTGATAATAAAACTTATATATTAAAATTTATATGTTTTTATAATAATACTCTCCGAGGTTTCATACTTTGAAAATGCTAAATAATAGCTTTATTATCAACGGTATCAAAAACATCTCGCTCAATTTATGGTGCATACGATCATTATCATGTCCTCTCCCAACTATTACGAAGTGATGATTTTCATTGCTGAAAACACTCTCTCTACAGCTGCAATTGCAATAGGTAATAACAATGCTAACTTCAAAAGTAAATACACCAAATGATAAAATTGATGTTTTTCTGATCGGACCATCATTTTCGTAAACTAACTAATCCCCGTAATCTGAACCAACTGGTTGTTGGTTCGCATGTAAAAAATAAAGTTATCAAGTTGGTGCTCAAGATGCATTAACTCCATTGAGGAGACATCAGATGGATAAAACTGATAAGTTGAAGCAATTCTCTCTTATCATTAGCAGAGAATGAATTTGATGGATCAAGACAAGCAAGACGTAACAACTCTGTTCACATCATTAAAGAAATTGTTCAACTCTTGAAGTTATAAATCTATCACTTCATAGAATGTCTCAACACGATAATAGTGGAGATTTGTCCTTTTTTCGGGGGAGAATGGAGTAGACCAATTTGCATTTGTCCCAACTCTTTCAATTTGAAAAAAACTGTAATTTAGTTCTCAATATCTAATAGTTTTCATATATTATGATAATTTTAAAACAAAATTCAATGGGACTGTCGTACAATAAAATTTATATTTAATAAGTATATTAAATTTATATTTAATATGTATAAAAATGGGAAAACTGAAGATAGCACAATCGGTTGCTACTATCTTCCCGTTTAATTATTTTATGAGGTCATATCTAACTATTGACCATATATTTTGGGAGTTTATGGGTCTTTCTTCTACTCTGAAATATGAAACTTTTTTCAATGAAATCAATAAATTAAACCGTGTGAGAGACAATGACTTCTCAAGTCTTTTCTACGTTTTCATGTGTTGAAAAATAAGATAGAAAAATTTAGATTTCTAAGTTTGTGTTCGGAGTGCACACACACTGTCGTGGATCGGAAGGATCGTGCTGGAAGGCCGTGACTTCTAAAAAACTCAAGGTACACGCAAATAACGAATTCAATAAGGGGTTAGCTATGTGAATTTAGATTCAAATTGATCTATATTCATGTGATTGATTTATGCTTTTTGAAATTGTATAATCGCTTCCGCCGTGATTTGATTTGATCTTTCAATAATTTTGTATCTGTAATTGTTCCGTGCTCGATAAATTCCAACACAAACTCCAACATACTAGATAATATATAAAATTTGATATACTATTTGATCAGCCGAACATACCACCAATTTTGCTTGCTATGATACATTGTAGATATGAAATTTACCGTCTTTAAACTTCCACCGATACCCAACAACGAAGCATAAACCGATTCCTCTAGTATAGATTTCATAATATATGGAGTATGTATATGTGAAAAGTAAAAATAAACACGAGAACATTTGAATCATCTATATAAATATCTATGATTTTATAATGACACAAAGGTAATTATTAATTGAATACATTATTATATTTATATTATAACAATAGCTTGAACTTGATGGATCAATCCACTGCACTCAAGGATATATGCAGGAATCATGAGCTGCAGACAAAAAATAAGTTGTTTAGATGACCAATGAAAAATTAATCAGTAGTAATTAACCTGGAAAAAATGTCTTAGTCCTCTATATTCAACGTTATATACACGATACTCTTGATTGAGAGCATAAGATGAATGGCTAATCACGTCATTGGGTTCGAAACATGGTGCACCCGGTTGAATTGCACTGCAATTTATAACCCCACAGGAATAGTCTAAGAATGCTTGCAACTTATCAGTCGGAGCACGTGTTTCTGCCACACACCATTCCTTAGCAAGCTGCATTTGAAGTTTGTGGATGTGATCAATCCGATGTATGAACACATATATAAATTTCATTTATTTTTTTGGAAGAAAATGTTGTTTTGTCGTACTTTAAATACATGAGTAAACTCACTTGGTTAGTATTGAATTTGGCATTTTGAGGACGAGAAGAGAGAACTCCAATGATGCAACTAGCAAGAAACAAAAGTAGGATATTCTTGGTCATGACTACTTCAGCTTGATCTCAAGAATGCTTGAGTAGATACAATAATTAAAAATTTTGAAATATCTGGGGTATATATAGTTGTCTAGACGTGTTTAATTTCCAAAAATCAACATTTAATATCATGTTTTTTATAAATATGATGAAAATTATTTAAATTTTGACATGATTTTATATCAATTAGCTTTGACTTATTTTGATAATATTTTGAAAGGGTAATCTTGAAGTTTATGTATGGATTACGAAAAGAAGGTGGATTCTATAACAGGATTAGACAAAAAAAAAACGAATAGAAAAAGATAGTAATCTGTTTTCATAAATATGTGAGAGGGAAAGACATTATATAGAATAAAAATAAAAAATATATTAATATCTTT